>PVJI01004010.1:0-114693 GCA_004026765.1 Micronycteris hirsuta
GTTTTGATCTCTTCTTTCATTTGAGCCATGTTCCTTTCTCTCCCCATTTTGGCGCCTCTCTGTGTTTGTTTCTATGTATCAGGTAGAGCTGCTTTGACCCCGTGTCTTGGTAGTGTGACCTAATGTAGTAGGTGTCCTGTAGGATCCAGTGGCACAGCCTCCCCTATCACCCAAGCTAGGTACTCAAGGTGCGCCTTTTGTGTGGACTGAGTACACCCTCCTCTTGTAGTTGAGCCTTGGTTGCTGTTGGCAGATGCTTGGGAGGGATTTTCCCAGGCCAGCCAGCTTCAAGGATTGACTGTGTCCACTGACCACCAACCTCTGCCCTCCTTCAGGATCATCTATGCAGGGGTAGGGTGCTGCTGCTCGGACATGGTCTGTCGCTATCCGATGGGTGAGCTGGCCTTTGGGTTTCCCAGGTGGTGTAAGCCAAGGTCGGCCTCCACCTGTGTTTTTGCCCAGAGCTGCCCTTCCTGAGCTATAAAGCAGTCTGAGAAGGCTGCTACTTGAGCTGGGCTTGGAGATTCCCAGGTGAAGCCAAGCCATGAACCTAATCTGGCTGCCGCTAGTCCCCAGCCTGGAGCTCACTGAGGCCAGGTGTTGCTTGTTTGATAGGATTAAGGAAGCTGTGAAGCAGGAAAAGCAGCTTGGGTGGACCCCTAAATTGGGTGGGGCGGAGTCTCTGGGGATCTCCAAGGCGGGTCAAACAGTGTCAGCCAGGTTGACGGAGTCTCAGATTTCTCACCAGCCTGCCAGGTCCACAGGGGGAGGGCTCAGAAAAGGGACAACAGCCTCTGCTCACCCTGACGCCAGACACTTCAGCCGCTTCCAGTGTGTCACTGGTCCTTTCAAGCTGCTACTCAGCACTGCAGCTCAGAGAGAGTGAGTCTGAGTAGGTGAGTCTGTGTGTGGGTTTTTAAAGAGGAACTGTTTGGGGCTCCAGAAGTTTCTTCCACCAACTCAATCCCCCACTGGTTTTTGCAGCCAGAAGTTGTGAGGACTTATCTTCCTGGCACTGGAACCATGGGCTGGGGGCCCCGGTGTGTGGCTGAGCCTGCTCTCTCCTGAGATATCCCTCCTGAATTTTTATCCACCACACGTGGGTGAGAGATCAGCCCATTCCGAGTCTGTTCCCCTCCTACCTGTCTCGATGGATGTGGTTTCTTTAACTCTGTAGTTGTCAGACTTCCATTCAACTCGATTTCTGATGGTTCTGAGTGATGGTTGTTCTCTATTTCGGTTGTCATTCTAATGCGGTTGTGCGGAGAGGCGAGCCATGTTTGTCTATGCCTCCATCTTGACCGGACCCACACCTTCTTTATCTGTTTGTCTCTCGGTGAACACTTAGGTCGCTTCCGTACCTCTCCTATTCTCACTAATGTGACAAGGAACATAGGGGCACATGTGTATTTTTGAATTGGTGTTTTGGGTTTCTTCATATAACTACCCAAAAGTGGGACTGCTGGGTCATAGGGCAGTTCTATGTTTAATTTTTTAAGGAAACTGCATACTGGTTTCCCCAGTGGCTGTCCCAATTTACATTCCCAACCGTGCACGAGGGTTCCTATTTCCCCACATCTTTGCCAACACTTGTTGTTTGTTGATTTACTGATGACGGCCATTCTGACAGGTGTGTACACACCATTTGGGAATTGACGCTGATTCTGGGATCAGCAACAACACTGTGGCTTCCCCCAGTCACAGTGGGGACTCACCGTGGTCAGGTGACTGGCGGAGCCTTGCCTCAGGTCCAGCTCACCCCATTGGCCCATAGACTTGGACACGTGTTGTATCCCTGGTCCCTGAACGTATAACTAGAACAGACATAGTTGGAAACTGGCAGAGTTCCCACACTGGCTCTCGGACCTCAGAGATGAAGGCCATGGGACAGGAAGGACTAAACAGAAGGCCCTGGGTCATTCTCTCCCTCCCAAGAGAGTAAACCAGAGGCAGAGAATGCATCCCCCAGGGAATAGCGGAGATTAATGCCACCGCAAAAGACGTAAAACAAGCACCTATCGCACCCCAATTTAACTCACCATTTTGGAATGTGCAGAAGTCATCGGTCTTGCAGAATGACTGTGAATTATCCTAAACATACGCGGTGACTCCCCCTGCAGCTGCTGTCCCAGCTGTAGCATCTCTGTCAGAGCCCATGAACACAGCCCCGGGCACCGGGGATACAGCCACCGAGCTGGCCGAGGTGTTTGCCTCTAATGGCTCAGGAATTCCAGAGCCATTCACCTTTGCCTGGCAGTACACCTTGACAGTCTCGCCTCAGGCCTTGGTCCATCACACTTTTGCAGGAAGTAGATAGTGTGCTACCCACACACACAAGGTTTGAGGAGGTCAATAGTGTACAGAGATCACGATCACGACATTCCACCAACCATCACACTGATGACCAGCGTGACGCAGAGAAGCAGAAAGCAGCAGATTCTGTAGAGGCCGTATGGGCCAGGGTCCAACCAGGGTACAGAAACAAGGAGTCAAAGATATAATGAACAACCACTTCTCCCAGGGCAGGACCTTATTGTGGAGGGCCTGGCCATAGCTAACGGGAAGGGGCGCAGAGGGAGCCCTGCTGCAAAACTGCCTGAATAGTGCCAAGGGAAGCGGCTGGCCCCTGGGTGTGTGGGCCATCGTGTGCGGCCAGGGCCAGGCACTGGGGATGCCACTCCCTGCAGAACCCACGGGCTGGAGAAGTTTCATGCTGCAGGCACCTGGTCCTAGAGAAACCATGAATTGCCAGAGTCCAGCCAGGGGCGCACACCAGAGCCAGGAAGATAACCTTGTCCTTTGTCACTGCTCCTCCGGCAGTCCTTATTGACAAACCTTATCACTGTTCCGGGTAGTGAAGGGGAGATGTGTAAAGAGTGTGTCAAGAACTATAAACTAGCCCTGGTTGGTGTAGCTCAGTGGATTGAGGGCTGGCCTGCGAACCAAAGGGTCACTAGTTCGATTCCCAGTCAGCACACATGCCTGGGTTGCGGACCAGGTCCCCAGTGGGGGCACGTGAGAGGCAACCACACATCGATGTTTCTCTCCCTCTCTTTCTCCTTCCCTTCCCCTCTCTCTAAAAATAAGTAAATGAAATTTTTTTAAAAAATCAATAAACTAAGCCTGAGGTTATCCTGTTTACAAACTAACACATTACCCTGCCCCAGTTCCGTGGGTACATGTCAGAAAGCATGAGCTACTTTGCCTAGATTCAAAGATGAAGCAAACAGAATGAGCCTCATGTGAACGTAGATTCCCCTTGCTTCTGACACCCCGTGGGAATGGCACCGAAAATGGAGTGAACACAGGAAGTGCGCTCCTCAGCTGATGAATCTTGACATTGGAAAACTCAAATCTTTTAAAGGAAGCATACCTGCCTGGCCTTTCCCCTTATTTTTTTTTTAACTAATAAACTTTATTTTTAGAGCAGTTTTAGGTTCACAGCCAAGTTGCATAGAAAGTACAGAGCGTTGCCATAGACCCCTGCCCCTCCATGCACGCGGCGCTCCCCCTCCCTCAACGTCCTGCTCCAGGGGGCACCTGTGTTACACCTGATGACCCTACACATCTTATCACCCATCGGCCATAGTTTGCACTAGTTTTTGCCCTTGGTGTTGAGCGTCCTATGGGTTTTGACAAATGTATAATGACATATATCCACCATGGTATTATCCTACAGAATGGTATCACTGCCTCAAGACTTCTGTGCTCTGCCTGCTCAGCCCTCCCTCCTGCCTAAGCCCTGGCACCCACTAGTCCTTTTACTGTCTCCATAGCTTCACCTTTTCCAGAATGTTGTGTGGTTGAAGTCGTATAGGAGGCAGCATTTGTACACTGGCTTCTTTCACTAAGTAATATGCACTGAAGATTCCTTTTCATGACTCGATAGTTCATTTATTTTTAACACTGAAAAATATTCCATTATGTCTGGATGGACCACTGTTTATTTGATCTGTTCACTTACCAAGGAACACTTTGGTTGCTTCCAAGTTTCGCAATTATGAATAAAGCTGCTGCAAACATCTGTGTGTTGGTGTTCGTACAGACATGTTTTCCATTTATTTGGGTAAATACTAAGGGGCACAATTATGGCATCATATGTTAAGAGTATATTTTGTGCGCCCGGCTGGTGTAGCTCAGTGGATTGAGCGCGGGCTGGGAACCAGACGGTCCCGGTTCGATTCCCAGTCGGGGCACATGCCTGGGTTGCAGGCCAGGTCCCCAGTGAGGGCCATGTGAGGAGCAACCATACATTGATGTTTCTCCCTCTCCTTCTCCCTCCCTTCTCCTCTCTCTGAAAATAAATAAATAAAATCTTTTAAAAAAAAAAAAAGAGTATATTTTGTAAGAAACTGCCAAACTGTATTCCAAGGTGGCTGCACCGTGTTGCATTCCCATCAGCAATGAATGAGACTCCTGCTGCCCCATGTCCTCGCCAGCAGGGGGCGTTTCCGCGTTTTGGATTCGGGCCATTCCAGCAGATGCGTAGTGGCGTCTCACTGTTATTTTAATGCGCAGCTCCCTACTGACTGTCCAACGTCTCCTCACAGGCTCATTCGTCATCTATTGGTATTTATTTTCTTTGGTGAGGTGTATGTTCAGGTCTTTTAAAAAAAGATTGTTCTTTTTCTGTTGATGAGTTGTAAGACTTCTTTGTGTATTTTGGATAAGAATCCTTTATCAGATGTGGCTATTGCAAATATTTTCTCCCAGCCCGTGGCTTGTCTTCTCACTATTTTAACATTGTCTTAGAGCAGAAATGTTGACTTTTAATGAAATCCAGCCCAGCTCAGCAGTTCTTTCTTTCACGGATCCTGCCTTTGATGTTGTACCTAAAAAGTCATCCCCACACCCAAGTTCACCTAGATTTTCTCCTACGTTATCTCCTAGGAGGTTTGAAGTTTTGCATTTTATATTTAGGTCTATGATCCATCTTGAGTTAATTTTGGTGAAGCATGTCAGGTCTGTGTCTAGATTTTTTTTTTTTTTTTGCATATGGTCCAGCACCATTTGTTGAAGACACTATCTTTTCTCCATTGTGTTGCTTTTGCTCCTTTGCCAAAGATCAGTTGACTGTATTTATCTGGCTCTACCTCTCTATTCTATTCCTTGATCCATTTTTCCCTTCTGTCACCAACACCACACTGTGTTGACTACGGTGACCCTCTCCTACTTCAGAACACTAGACAGCGCTTCTGCCCCACATGTAGGGGTCATTTTAAATGGTAAAATCATCAAGAAAAAACACAAAACTGCAGAAAGTGTGGCGCCAAAGAGACGTGTTTACAGTATGAGAGAGAAAACAGGAAGGCAGGGCACCGCCTGGTTAAGCCTCAGATGGGAACGTGAGTGTCAGGCAACTCAAATATTTTGCCAACCTGTGCATGTACATGTCTGCAGATGACTGCAAAAGCCCCATGAATATTAGTGTTGAGGTGACAAACAAAATTCAGCAAGTGGGTGCCTTCACAAATTTTGCAAATGAGGATTGCCACTTTTGAGCACGGAATTTCAACCTGTCTTCAACGCCAAGGCTTCCAGTCTCCTTTGGGGGCCAGAGCAAGAGAAGGTCCTGAAGCGCATCTGTTCCTCAGCTCCACATGGACTTCTATTCCGCGATGCCTCGTTTCTGTGCCGTCTTTCCCCGTGGCCTTCCATCTGTTAAGGCGGGCAGCCGGTGAGTTAGCATTCTCGTTGGTGAACACAGTTATGAGACGAAGGGAGACAGCTACACAGCCGGCTTAGTCTTTTCACAGGAGACGGTGCAAGGCAGACAGGCTATGGTCCGATTGCTCTGAAAACGCCCAGCACTGACCTGGGGTCACTTTAAATACGGATCCTGGGGCAAGTGTCTCCCCTGCCTCACCCTACTCCCCGTCGGCTTAGAATGACCTTTCCCGGCATCTCTAGGGCCGGTGCCTCCTTATCTGTTGGATGGGCCTGGGCCTCAGGTTTTACCTTCTTGGAGAGGTTTTTCTCTGACCAGGAAAATGAAAGAAGTGACCTGAGTCTTTCCCTGGCCCTGTGCTCTGTCCTTGAGAAATCACCCTGTCTGTTTGGCTTCCCTCTCATCCCTTGTTCGAGTCAGCTCTTTGGAGACACTTCCTGTTCTCCCCTGTGTCCCCTGTACCCGGAGGACAATCTGACGCAAAGTAGGTGCACAGTAAATATTTACCAAACGAGCCCTGGTTTTACTTGTAGAAATAACATCATCACTCTGCAGAGGAAAGGTACCAGTCCCAGCCAACTCTTGGGGTGCTCCCAGGAGCCTCAGAAAGGGAAGAGCGAGCTCAGACAAGGGTGAGGCAAGTAGATGGGAGATAGTTAACTTCTAAAATAGGGAAAGCCTGGTGCCGCAAATTCAGATATTGTTATCTCCACCACCAGGTGGCAGTACATCCTAATCTCGAGGACGTCTGTAAAGGAAGAAGCCTTCCCTTTTACAATGGGTGAATTTTCTCACGAGTCCGTCCATCCATCTGTCATCCATCTGTTTGTTCATGAACACATCCTTTCATCCAATCATTCACCCATCCATCCATCTATGTAGGGCCAGGCTCCCGGGACAGGGCAGCAAACAGATCAGAGTCTCCTGGGGGACTCCAAGCCCAGCAAGGTGGTTTGGTGACTTAGAATTCCACCCTGTTCTGGGGGTGATGTTTTGAACCCTGTTTTACTGTTGAGGACACTGGAGTTCAGGGAGGCTGAAACCTGCCCAGATCTCATGGTGCCTGCCCCCTCCGCCCCCACCCCACACAGGGAGAAATTCTGGGACACCAACTCCTAGGGAAAATGAAGTGGGGACTGAGCCCCCCCAGGAGCCCTGGCCTCACGGGACAGTGGGGACCCTTGACCTGGCTCGCCCTTCCCTCCCCACCCCATCCACTCCCTGGGCTGCAGCCCCAGCCCCCTGCAGGGTAAGTCAGCTCTTACAGCCTGCTGACCCAGCCCTGCTACAGACCCCTTGGGGACACTCCCTTTAGCCAGGAATTCCAAGAATTCAGGGGGCAGGGCCCTTGAAAAAACAGGCATGTGGCTTACTGTTTGGGCCAAAGCAGTATTTCCATCCTGGTCTGGGAGGGCTCCTGCCTCAAAGCTGGTTCAACCAGGCCCACAGGGGCAGAGCCAAGGCCTTCCTCTACCTCTCCCTGCCTTCTCTCTCTGGCCCAGAAATCCTGAGCAACATGCCACTGCTGAGGACTCTCCTGGGGGTGAGCTGCCCTTTGGAGGCAAGCAGTGAAGAGGCAGTCTTGCCTCAAGTGGAAACTCGGTGAGGTTTCAAATTCAAAGGAATGTCTTCCTTATTGAGTCTGACATTTACTGAGCAGCTGCACAAGGCTTTTCTAGCATCAATCTAAGCATTTACAGCCTCTAAGGGGTAGGAGGGTAATGGACATCGTGCCCATTTGACAGGTCAGAAAACTGAGGCACAGAGAGGTTAATTAACTTGCCCAAGGTCACACAGCAAGTGAATCACAGAGCAGGAATCTACACCCAGGGAACCTGACCCCAGAGTCTGTGGTCTGACCATGGGGAGTTAAAGATGACACAGGGGAGCGTCCTTACCTTAGATTCCCCTACTCTGCCCACAGTGAGATCCTGCCACCCCTTTCAACGGGGTTAAAAAGAACATCACAAGGAGTCATTGGCACCATTTCCTACAACACAACATTGATAGTCCCTGGCGAGCCAGGGTCCTGTCTTGGGTGTGACGAACCATGGTGGAGGCTGGTGTGGGGGCACCTAAAGCTCCTCAGTGCCCCAGCAGGAAGACAGAACTGCTGGAGGCCGGAACTCTTTGGTGATGTAACCTCAAATGCCCCCTATCGGGTGAAGGGACCTTAGGGGGTCCGGGCCTTCCTCTGAGAGCCTCACCTACGTCACCTCAGCGGTCCTCACACAGCCCCTGAGCATCCCCGATTCACAGATGTGGAAGCCAAGGCTCAGGAGCCCCCGGACACGTGCTCCAGGTAAGTGGAGAAGGCGGGTGTTTCCGTTTCCTGTGGCTGCTGTAACCAATTACCACCAATTTGGCTTAGAACAACAGAATGTGTTCTCTCACGATTCTGGAGGCCAGAAGTCCAAAAGTCAAGGTGTGGGCCACCACACTCCCCCCGAGGGCTCTAAAGGGGACTCACTCCTCCAGCTCCTGGTGGCCCCAGAAGCTCTCAGCCTGGGATGGCGGCCACTCCAGTCTCCGCCTCTGTCGGCACGTGGCTCTGGCTCCACCTCTGTCACCTCTGTGGGTCCGTCTCCTTTTATAAAGGCACATGTCCTTGGGTTGGAAGTCTATTGGGATAACCTAAGATGATCCAGATTTTTAACTTAATCACACCTGCAAAATCTTCTTTCTAAATTTGATCACATTCTAGAGATTAGGATGCAGACATGTCTTTTGGGGGAGGGGACAGTATGACTGCCACCCAGGCTTTTAAAAAGCGTAGGGCTGGGCATGGGCACCAGTGCCTAGGATGCCAGCCCCTAGGAGGGGCTCCTGCCCACCCCAGGTGGGCCTTAAGACACGGAAGACCCATATCCTCAAGGTTCCTGGTCATATGGGGGCAATGTGCACATAGTTGGGGACTTGTAGGTACTGGGGACAGGGAGCCTGAGTGGTCTTTTCACCTCCAGTGGTTTCCCCAACCCCTCTACCCTGACCTGAGCAATACCCCTGATTGCACGCTGCACCCGCCCTCACCTTGGGGTCCTCCCCACAGCAGGAGTCTGCTTGTGTGACCAATGACTTGTCAGGGGGCGGGCAGGGTCTACACCAGCATCCCATGTGGTGCCCCTGGGGCTTTGTGTTGTTTTGTTTTGTTTTTAAATAACAGCTTTATCAAGATATAACTCACGTGCCATACAGTTCATCTCCTTAGCGTGTGCAGTTCAGGGGTGTTCAGTGAATTCAGTTTGACACTCATCACCACAGTCAACCTTGGAACACGGTCGTCACCCCCAGAAGAGCCCAATACCTATCGGTAGTCTCTCTACCTCTTTCCCCAACCTCCTCCCCGTCTCAGGCAGCCATCAATCTCCGTTATATCTGGTAGATGTGTCTATTTGGGGAATTATATATGTATATCATATGCAGTCCTTAGCGTCTAGCGTTTTCCACTTGGCATGGAGGTGCCGGTTCATCCATGGTGTCGCTCGGTAGGTCAGGACTCATTTCCTCCTGTGGCTGACTGGTCCACCGTATAGAGGGACCACTTTTGTCTTATCCATTCAGCCGTCGCTGGAACATTCAGGTCGTTTGTACTTTTGGGGGCTCCAGTGAGTAGTGCCGCCGTGCGCATTCATGTGAAAGGCATTGTGTGAACCTGTTTTCAGTTCTCCTGGGTCGATTCCTAGGAGTGGAATTGCTGGGCCAGACGGAAACTCCGTGTTTAACCCTTTGAGGCCCTCACGGGTGTTTAATGAAAGACTGCCTGCCCCTCACCAGCCACACGACTTTGGCCCAGTGACTTGACCTTCCCAGGCCTTAGTTCCCTCACCTGAAGAGTGGGAATCGACTCAGTAAATATTTATGGAACATCTGCTACGGGCTGGGCCCTGTTTTGGGTTCTGGAACACAACAGTGACCTCGGCAGACAAGTTCCTGCCCTCATGAGCTGACTTCCGATGGAGGGACCCAAATAATGAACAGAGAACAATTTAAATACAGTAAATCAGATGACAAGTGATACCTACCAAAAAAAAAAAAAAAGGCAGAGAGGGAGGGAGAGGGTGTGGAGGTGCAGAAGGAGGGCCAGGTGGTGGCGCAGGGTTCATGGGCAGCCAGGAGGGTCTCACTGAGGAGGTGACACTGAGCAAAGACCCGGTGAGGGGAGGGAACGAGGCCTGCAGAGACGGTAGGTTACCGTCATCCCTACTTGTGGGATCTCTTGGCCAGGATCAAATGTACATGTTGATTACGTATGTCCTCGCCGTCCTGGCAACCAATTCCAGTGAAGGGAGCCCCAAACCATCATTTAAATTCATTAGGCGCCCAGGGTAGTGAACACGCACAGGAGGGGATGAACCACTCTGCCTTGGGGAAATCTGGGAGGGCTCTGGGAGGAAGTGACATTCAGCAGGGCCTCAAAGGATGGGTAGAAATGAGGAGGGACCAGCTGATGGCAGCCCATGACCATCGGGGGCGCTGTGGGGGCTTCTGCACTTTCTCAAAGGCCCGGCTACCTCTGGGGAGTGCCAGGCCTGGTGAGTGGAGGGTGGTTCCCTTGTTCTTCCCTGCTCCACACCCTCCCTGGTCCACAACACGGGCAGCCTTTGTTTCCTTCCCGGTGCATCCCTTCCCTTCCCAGATCACTCCCGCCCCCCTCCCCCGGATGCCACACCCACGGATGGGGAGCTAACTGGAACGTGTGACTCCAGGAGAGAGACAGAAGGTGGCAGGTGGCTGCTTTGCTCCCCGGGCAGCCTTGGGGAAAACCGTCTTGGCACCTGGCCCTCCTTGGTCTCAGGTGAATTCATAGCCATTTCATTCACCAGTTAATTCATCCACCAGCGATTTCCGGCACATCTCCCCCACACCGGTCTCTGTGCTGGGTGCATAGGATGCCGGATGACTTAGACACCGTTGCGGCCCTCTTGCTGGGAGGGGAGACCAACATGGAAGCAACAAAATGCTCCCGACACTCCGAGAGCGTCTTCCTTGGTGCAGAGCCGAAATCGTGCGAGGCCTTGGGTGGCAGACACAGGGCTGCCTGCCACCCTGCAGCCCCGTGCAAAAGAAAACTGCATTCCCCTTGTTCATAGATCATGAAGGATTTCAAGTTGCAGGAGTAGAGCATTAACACAACGTGGGGACTTCGAAGCGTGGGGCCCGTGTGTCCGTGTGGGTCGCACACTCAGGAAGCCCGCCCAGCCCACGCCCTGCAGAAGCTCCCAATCTGATGCAAGGTTTGGACAGGCTGTTCCAGCTCTCTCTACAGTTTCTTTATCTGTGAATTGGGTTTGTACCTGCCTCTTACATCAAGTTGTCATGGGCATTAGGTGAATTATGTCAATAAATCTATCAGAACAGAAACTAGCATATAATGGATCCCCAATAAATAATAACTATTATAATTCCAAAAGGGGAGAAGGGCCCTGGCTGGTGTAGCTCAGTGGATTGAGCACGGGCTGCGAACCAAAGGGTCGCCAGTTAGATTCCCAGTCAGGGCAAATGCCTGGGTTGCAGGCCAGGTCCCCAGTGGGGGGCCACATGAGAGGCAACTACACATTGATGTTTCTCTCCCTCTCTTTCTCCCTCCCTCCCCTTCTGTCTAAAAAATAAATGCATAAATAAATAAAATCTTAAAAAAATAAAATAAAAAGGGGGAGAAGGGCCAGTGGGTGTGGGAGGGGACAGTTCAAAGAGTATCTTCATTAGAAGTGCTAAGTCAACTGAGCCTTGAAATGCAAGTGTGTGCTCCCCACAGAGAAATCATCCTGACTTGTCGGATTGTTACGGCAACGGACTCCCCTCCATGCTGTGCCTGATGTATTTGCTCACACTAATTTATCTTTCCTGGCCGCCCCTCCTCCTAGCTGTGTGAACATCGTCCTTCCATGCTCAGTTTTCCCCATCTGTAAAATGGGCATGATAACAGTATATACCTCAGAGTGTCGTCCTGAGGATTGTGGACAGAACACCCTAAGCGCAGACTGGTCCATAGGCAGAGCTTTTTATTTTAGTCGGAGGAAGGAAGCATCTAGAAGGACCTGGGATGGCAAGAATGAGCTCAGACCAAGCGGAGGAAGACCTACAAAATCTCCGACTGGTGTGTTAGTCAGGTTGCCATGACAACACTCCACAGCCTGGGCGGCTGAAACAGCAGGTTTTGCTCTCATGGTCTGGACACTGAAAGTTCTAGATAACAGTTTGGCGTCTCCAGAGGCCTCCCTCCCTGGCCTACAGATGGCCGCCTTCTCCCTGTGTCCTCACATGGACTACCCGGTGCGCGTGCATCCCTTGTGTCTCTTTGGGGCTGAATTTCCTCTTCTTGTCATGACACCGGTCGGGGTGCATTAGGAGCACCCAAAGAGCCTCATTTTAACTTGATCACCTTTTCCAAGGTCCTTTCACCAAATAGAATCGAATTCCGAGGTCCTCAGGATTAGGGCACCAACATACGGATTTAAGGGGAACACAACTGAACCAGTCCAGAACGACCGGTGCTCTTTGGAAATGTCAAGGTCGCGAGAGACAAAGGAAGGTAGAAGACCAGATTGACGGAGTCAAAAGAGGCGTGGCAACGAAGTCCCACGTGTTCCTCTGGACTGGCTCCCGGACCAGAAAAAAGTGTTTGTCTTCTGCTAGAACAGATGTGAGTGACAGACACAATTGGCAAAATCCGAATAGGCCTGTCGATTACATAACAGCGTTCTGTTGACGTCAACTTCCTGCTTTCGATCTTTGAAAAGGGGCCGCTGTTATGTAACAGTTCTCATTTTTAGGCCATATACGCTGAAGCGTTGGTCCCGCAATGCTCTGTCAAAACAAAAAATAGACAACAGCTAGGTAGCTGGTGGATGGATGGATGGAGAGAGAAAACAAATGTAAAATGTGAACTTACACTTGAGGGAAGAGTCCACGGAAATTCTTGGTTCCAGTTTTGCAAAGTCTCTTCAGACCTGCAGTTTAAAAACTTTTAAACACCGGGCTATGAAAACCAAGGCTGCAGGGAACGGTGCAGGGACAGACGACATGGCGGGGACGGGGGAGGGAGAGAAGGAGCCTGGTGAGGTTGTTAACAGAACGCTCATTTTCAGCCTTAGCAGGCGGAAGCACGGAGCATGTGACTTGCCCAAAGTTGTCTGGGTTTCGTTGGGCAGCACCCACGCCCACGCCCACACGGGGCAGCCAACATCGACAGTCACTGTGTCCTCCTTTTGCCACCACCCGCCAAAGCAGCCTCACAGAAGGTCCAGCCCCTGGGGACAGGGGGGGAGGAGTAAGTCATTGCTAGATTTACAAACCTGTGGTTTCCTCTGGATCCCCAAACTTCAGGGGCAGTCTCAGCTCCTTCCGGCCCCCCAGACGGGCAGCGCTCAAGGGAGACGAAATAAAGACCCAACGTGATCCAAACAAAGTGTTTTTATAAACTCATGAAAAGAGTCCTTATTAGAAAGGCTTAGGCAGGAGGCAGGCGTGGGGGGTGTGACATGTCTGATCATTTCTGCAGACTCCTGGCAGGCGGCGGTCATTAGCAGGTCTTGTTCTGGGCAGGCTCAGAGTCAGCTCCACCACGTGGGATTTTATGGGATTTGCGCACAGAACTTTCCTACAAAGCAAGGTATTATAGGGCGGATTAGGCAGTTCCAAAAAGCAGAGGTTCTGGCTCCCCTGTCTGATTTTTTTTTTTTTTTTTAGAGGATTTTTTAAGAGGCCCCTAGTCAGGGGCTCTGTGGCCTCACACCAGAATTCCTGGCTCCTCCCGACGCGAAAAGCCAGCCTGCTTGTACAAAAAGATCATTGAGTGGATTTTTCCTTGGGACTCTGCAAAGGCATTTAAAATGATGGAAATCGCACCTACTATCCTATCATGACACCACAATCATCCAGAGAGAGTCACTGCTCACATTCTGGTGTGCTTCTTCCTGTCTTCTCTCTCTACGCACCTGTGTGTGTGTGCCTGTGCGCGTGGTTCGTGTAGGGAGTGCCAGAGACAGACAGACCAAGCGCCAGAGCAGGGAGACAAAGAAGCAGAGAAAAGGGCGTTGAAGCAAAACTGAGCTAACTTTGAGTTCCATACCCGCCACTCACTGACTCTGTGACCTTGGCCGAGCTGCTTGACCTTCAATTCCACAGATCTAAATGGGGACTACAGACTCCCTCAAGGGAATGGTGTTGATTAAATGAGATTAAATTAAATGAATCCGAAGCATTTTGTGGACTGCCTGACACGCAGTAAATCTTGGCCAAACAGCAGCAAAGGAAATGCGCATCTGTACCTTGGACTTGTTCTTTCCCAAAGCGGCATCCTGCTGGCCACACAAGTCTGTGTCCTAACGCTTTCAGGGTCTTGCTGCGGACTGTGGGAAAACAGACTTCTATTCCCAGGAGCTAAAAAAAAAAACCCTACACCCTGCTCTTTAGACTGAATTTTTAATGGTGTGGTATGCTGTCACCGTTTTGCACGTGTGGGGGTTGTGGGTGGTCTTTTCCTCTGTAATCGACCGCCCCAGTGCGAGCCCAGCGAGTGCCTGACACACCGCCCAGAAGGTCCGATGACGCCATGTGTCCCGGCACCACCACCGCGAAGGGCACCGTTTGGACAGGCGACTCGGTCTCTCTGGGCCGCAGTCTCCTCGCCCATCGAACTCGGATGGCCCCGGTTCTCCCTCGGCTGGTGGCCGCGATGGCCACCGAGCTAACCCACTGTGGCAGCGTGGCGCCATGAGCGCTCAGTAAAGACACAATGACAACCGTGATCACGTGGCTTCTTACGCTCACGAGACCTCACCTCCACGTGAGGAGTAGAGGCACTTCCATTTGTCTGTTTCCTGTCTTTCATAAACTGATGAGTGCCACATGCAATGAGATACTGCAGCAATCGCCCCAATGGGGCTTTTCGACAGTGCAGCCAGGCTGGCAGGCTCGGGGAACAGGAGGCCAGATGTGACCAAGGAAAACGAGTCTGGAGTATCATGGGTGCATGGGCGAAGCTGAGGGCCTTGGGTCTGTCTCTTCCCCGCCACCCTCCCCGCGAAGGCATGGAAGAGGCCTTTTGGGGTGTCTCTGAAGCCTTCTAGTAAATAGTAGAGATGTAACCGATTTCGGGGTATCCACCACTGAGAGGCAATGGAGGGAAGACACCAGGGTCCCAAGTTAGACCCTGAGAGTTCTACAACCTGCTTGAATGTGTACAAGCCTGTGGCCCCAGGAGAGTGACTCAACACCTGGGGGTCTCAGCGTCCCCACCTGTTAGGACTGAAGAAGATACTACATCTGAGGAGCTACAAATGGCACTCAGCGAACGTTAGCTCCTCGCGATGACTTAAATCCGTGATCAGGCTCTAACATCTCATTGCGTTTCTTTTTCAACTTCTCAGGGAAATCGGTCTCCCCAGCCACCGTCTGTTTCTCACCATGGACATGAACTTGGTTGGTCCCCACAGACACATTTCCAGAGAACAGATGCTTCCCTGACTCCTTAGGTCTTCATAGATGGATGTCTGCTGGTTTGCCGGTGGTGGATGAGGGCAGGAATCGGCAGACCAAAGCCCACAGGCCAAGGCTGGCCCCACCCCCCGCCGCTGCCCCAGCCAGGAGGGGATTCGGGATGGTAATGGGAAGGGAACCTGCCTGTGTGCCACCGTGGCCGTGGGGGACAGGAGACATAATTCCATGGAAAATACTCTCCTGTGTGTGGAAGGTTTGCATGATCTCAAAGGAGCCTGCTCCCTGCTTTTGGTCTTTGGGTTATTTTTTTTAATGGGTCCAGTCCTATTAGCCAGGCCTCACCAAGGAGAAAAGGGGCCGTTCTGAAAAATGTTCTGTGTTAAAAAGGAAGGCACTTTATGAGATTTTTAACTGTCTCTGACTGTGACCGACCAGTGGCCCCTCTCCACCGGGATTTTCCCACTTGTCTGAAGCCAGTGGTCTCCTCTCTGTGTCTCAGCCCACTCACCCCTAAGGCGTCCACCCCAGCGAAGACCCTCCAAGGCAGCCCCTCTTCAAGTTCACACAACACTGGTTTCTGCTGGACAGGAGGTTCTGCAGGTCCAACCTGCTCACGCAACGTTGCCAGCTGGTTCTGCTCAGAGCAGAGTAGCCAGGCATCCAACAAAGCCATGTGCACACATATGTGTATGCACATGTATGTGCACACGTGCACGTGTGTGTCGCACACCAAGTCATCAATATTAAAATCCTGCCGAGAGGAGTGTCCCCTTGAGGAAAGTTTCCCCCTGGGAGGTCCCTGAGCTGGTGCCTGTGGCAGCAGGGCCTCCAGGGGTCACTGCCCGCCTGCCAATGACCTGGACACCCCACGCTGCCTCCTCTCCGCTGTCCCTGCATCTGCCCTTGGTTCTCCCCAGGCTGCTCTGGACCCAGCAGCTGAGCACTGCTTCCGGAACACGGATCCCATCCACCTCGTCTGCTCCTGCCACACAGAAAATGAAACCGCAGTCGCCCCACGGCCTGCAGGGCCCTCCCTCGGCACTCCCCAAACTTCAGCGTGCGCACAAAGTACCTGCAGTGGCACCGAAGAAAATGCAGAAGCTGGCTCAGGGGGCCTGGGCGGGGGCCTGGGGCTCGGCGTGTCTCACCCGCCCGTGCATGCCAGGTGCTCCTGATGAGCCCCGAGGCCCCAAGGGCGGCCTGCCCACCCATCTCCTCCCCCCGCCTGCCAAGCATCCTCCTGGCCCTGTACTTCCTGCCCCTCCATTTGGGGTTCTTCACCCAGATTTCCTCGGGCTTCTCTCCCCACTCCATTCAGGTCTCTGCCCCAATGTCACCTCGTGGAGGCCTCCCCTGGTCACCCTCCATAAACTGCTGCCCAGTGCCCCCACCCCCATCACTCTGCCCCCCCAGGGTCCCCACTTCTCTCTGCCCCCACCCTGCTTGTATTCCTCCTGGTGGCCTTCTCCTCCTGGCCGCAGGGCAGGGACTTTGCTGTCCTTCCCATGGCTGTCTCTCCCACACCCAGGACAGGGCCTGGCACACAGCAGCCGCTCAGCAAGTTTGTGTTGAATGCATGAGGGAGTGACTGAGGGAGCGACTGAGGGAGTGACTGAGGGAGTGACTGAATGGACATACACACTCGAAGGATTTCACTACCTCTGCTCCCCAGGCTTTGCGTCAGTGACTCAGGGTCCTCAGTTGGGTGGACCACAGGTCTGACTTCATTAATGAAACACAAGTTAAAGACAAAATCACCAATTGCAAGACGGTGACCTCAGAGCACTCACCCAAATGCAGAGCCCTTCTGACCGAAGCGCCCTGGGCCACTACATGGTCACATACCCTCCAAGCCACTACCCATCCCCGGCCAGCCCCCACCCTTGAAAAGCTCCGAGTCAGAAACCAGCGATTACAGTGCAGTGTGATTGTGCTGGGAGGGAAGGAACTGTGGGGGCCAAGAGGAGGGGCCAGCCTTGGCTGGGGGCAGGGACATTGAGGGGAACTGAGAAGAACTGAGGGGGGAACTGGGAAGAACTTCTAGGAATAAATACCACTTTGCAAAAGGAATAGGGGTTTACTTGGCCAGAGAGAAAAGGTCCTGGAGAAAAGCCTGTGGGTGGGTGTGGGGTGGGTGCTGGGCCACACGGGGAAGCCCCCAGCCCTGCTTCTCAGCCTAGGAGCACCATGGAAAGGCAAGCCCTGCCCCTCTGACTCCTCAGCAAGAGTAAGAGGCCCTGGCCAGCAGGGGGCACCCTAAGAGCTAGTATTTCTGGAGCTCTGGTATCTAATCCTATTGCCATTACTATCCTCCCTCTCCCAACAAGGAAACTGGAAATAAGGGCTGGGAAGTGGCAGAGCCAGGATCCAAACCAAAGCTGCCAGAACCCAAGCCCAAACCGTCGGTGGCCAACCGGTACCAGGTGTGTGTAAGATGGGTCGAGCCATACCGGCCCTCCGTTCAGCGACCTTGGCACTTGAGTTCTGGCTGAGAAAGAATTCAGAGTCGAGACTCAAACTAGAAGAGAAAGTGTATTTAGAAGGTCACAGAGGGAGAAGCAGTGAGCCGTGGAAGAAATGGGCTCACGAAACAAGTTACAGAGACCAAAGAGGGGCCCTCGGAGCTCAGGGGAGAGAGAGGCGGGGAAACCCCGCCAAGGAGGAGGGGTGGGCAAGGCTGCACTGGGCCCTCCTCTGGAGGGCATGTATCTGGAGGTCTCAGGGGTGATCCCAGACAGGACTCATCGGCTTTCCAGGAGTGTCCTTTCAGGGCCGTGGTCTCTGCTGATTGGTCCGAACCAGGGCCGCGGGTTATGGGGCACTGTAAGTCCTAACGTCTGTCAGCTGCAGAGTTGCTCTGTCTGGTTTTGCTGCTTTTCTAGGCCTGGAGCTGAGACCCATCCCTAGGGGTTGGCACTTAAGGGAGTGGTCACACGGGGGCCCGCATGGCAGTCCCATGAGGCCACTCTCTGGCCCCTCATTCCTCCTCCGAGGAGGTTTGCCACAGGACTGGCGACAAGCCAGGGGAGGAAAGGTCAGGGAGGGTCTGAGCCCCATGACCAGTGATATTTATGAAAGGTCAGGGGGCCTGAACCACACGACCAGCGGTACACTGGGGGAGGAAAGGTCACCGGGCAGGCAGAGGTCCTTGCTTCCCAGTTCTACCCGTTGCTAGGCACCTGGGGGCTTTCCACCCTGGTGACCTTCTGTACCTGGACCACCGTCCTGGCCCTGCTCTGACTGCGGACCACACAATCACTCACCCCGCACCACTCTGCTCCCCTCTGACCCGTCTCCCCTCAGCCTCGGTGCCCTCTCCGCCCCTACAGGGGCCGCCCAGGTGGAGGGCAGGATGCTGGCTGGCTGACGGATGGGTTGAAGGGTGAGTGAGTGAAGGGCACCCTGCCTCTCCAGCTTCCGCTTTCTTTCCCATTAGGTGCCTGTGGAGTGATGAGAGCTCCTGGCCCAGGAGAGTGAGGACTCAGTGCAAAGGAGGGAAGGCTCGTCTGGGGTGGGGGGTGGGGTTCAGAGGGGCAAGGAAGCCTGTGTGCTGGAAGTGAGGAGGGGCCACGGACAGGCAGCACTGGGAGGTTCTGGCACTATCGCCTGCACTTGGATTCCTGCTCCCCCACTCCCTCCCCACCCCAGGATCCTGGTTCTAGAAGTCTAGGCTGGGAGCCCAGGAACCTGCATGTGTGACAAGCTCCCGGGTGACCCTATATGTTCTGGGAGAAACCCAAGGATAAAGTAGGCAGAGCTGAGCTTTTGGCCACGGTTCAAAGTCCACCTCCATCTCTTAGCTGTGTGATCTTGAGCGACTTTCATTTCTCTAGGCCTCAGATAAGTAGAAGGTAGAAGGCAAGGCTTGCGACCCATTTCTTTTTCCAGCTCTCAGCTGAGACGGTGAGAGGGAGAGCACTTGGCTAAAAGACTGCACGTGAGCATTCATGCATTTGGCACTGGGGACGCAATAGTAAATTAAAAAAAAAAAAAAGAGGGGGCTTGGCCCCGGGGGGGGGGGGGGGGGGCGGACTGGTGACAGCCTGGTGGCCCATCCAGCCAGGGCGGCTCTCTTGGAGGGCCCACCTGTAATCCTGGAACCAGATGACGAGGCCAGGAGGCGGCTCCCGCCCACCCGCCCTGTGCAGTCCTCCCACCTCCAGCGCCCACCCTGGGCTGGGAGAGCTGAGTCATGGAAAAAGTTAGCTCTTCAGGCTGTACCCTACCTCCCTCCTCCATCAAGCCCACAAAGGCTCCTTTCACATTTTTTCGGGGTGGGGGGGGCAGAGGACAGACCGTGGGGCCCTCTCCCCAGGCTGAGATGTGAAATTTCAAACTTTGCCCTGGAGTTAAATTCCCCACCCCTGCCCCAAAGGAAACTAAGGGAGGAGGGGGTACCAAGAGCAAAGGACCTGGGATGGGGGAGGGGGAGGGGCAGAAGCGTCGTGTCCCCTGCAGTTCTTGCTAAAGCCAGGCCACAGGGTCCCTCCTGGCTGGCCTGCCAACCGAACTGTGCACCGCTGCCCCCTGCCCCCTGCCCCCCTCAATGCCCCTTGCCCTCATCTTCCTGCAGAGCTTGGAGGGGGGCTCAGAGGACATGACAGCCCTCTCTGAGCAGGAGACGGACAGGCCTGGGGCGCACAGGGATGCCAGACCCACAAACCCACATCCTGAAGGTGGGACAAGTAGAAAACAAGGTGGTCCAGCCCAGCTCCTGCAGCATTGCCTGACACGTTCATTCCTTTCTACTCTGACTTCGGCCCAAACCTAGACGGTTGGGAGAAGCAAGAGGAGCTCCTGTGTGGCCTTGCATGAGTTCCTTAGATTTGCGGAACCTCTGTGTCCTCCTGAGGAATGGGCACAGGAACACCCACCTCCCTGGGCTGTGAAGGAGATTCAGTGAGACGGTGTGTGACGGGCATGATGCGGCGAAGCGCAGTTGGGGTTCTTAACCCCACTTGTGCGGAAATCGTTAGGTGGGACCTAGTGGTCACCAGGTTGGTCTGGCACCTGAGCAGGGTGGGGTGGGCAAGGCTGCACTGGGCCCTCCTCTGGGGATCAGGGGACTTAGAGGAACACACTGTTGTGCACATGAGTGACTTAACATCCCTGTGCCTCAGTCTCCACATAAAGCACAGGCTGTGTGGGGAGGTGGGGCTACGTGATCTGCAGTAGCCTACCGCGGCCTGGAAGGAAGGTTTGCTGGAGGCTGCGGCAGCTTGGAGGCGTAGTGTCGAATCCCGGCCACTAGGCGGCCTCGAGGATAACAGATGAGATCAGGTTGAGCGCAGCCCTTCCAGCTCTAGACCTTGTGAGTTGTCTTCTTGGCAGGCCCTGGCAGACACCAGCCACCGCGGGGTGGGAAAGGCCTGTCTCTCCAGAGTTAGGATCTCTTTTCCCTTTTTGCAGACCTGCAAGGTAGGAGGTGGCAGTCACTCCCACAGAGTCCTGACTTTACCGGTGGCCCAGGAGACTGGCTAAGGCAACGGCCAGCCTGCCTGCCTTCGGGTCCTATTCTGGGGGGTCGGAGTCAGGAGGGAGCCTCATCCTGCACCTCTCTGCTCCCTCGTGCCTGAATGGGGTGACTGGGAAGAGGAATCAAGTCTGGATTCAGATCCCTCCCTCCTGCACTTCCTGGCAGGGTCCCCTGGCAAATGAGGGTAATGGGACCCCACTGCCAGGTCAGTGGGAGAATCAAAGTCAGAACATAAGCTTTCAGTGCAGGACAGTCTCCCGTCAAGCCCATTCTCCCAAACCCTCCTCACCCTCCCAGCTGCTCCCGGGATAGATAATGAACGAGTTTGCCTCCCAATTCATCTGGAGGGAAGATCCTCCCCTGCAGAACTTCTCCCCAGAGCGAGAGGTTCTCTGCTGTGGAGGAGGTGTAACCCCCAGCCTCAGCTTCCCAAATGAGAGTTTCTCAAAAAGACTTTCTCTGAGGATCCTAGCAGAGTTACCAGGCGGAGCATTGGACAAGCTGAATCGGGTGCGCCCAGCCCCGCTGAACAAGAACGCAGGGGGTGAGGCCTAAACACGTCTCCCTGCAGAACCGCTGGCCCAGATTACAGGGCAGCTCCCTGGCTCACCCTCTCTCCTCCTGGCCTGGGCCCATCAGGGGCAGCAGGAAGCAAGTCCCATCAGCACTTTTAACTGGGGCTTCTTTTTAGTGAGTCACCTCCCAGACTTCCTGCAACTGACAGCTCTAAATAGCTGGGTCCCACCCTCCAGCAGGGGAGGCGTTTTTCATGGGGGAAGACAGGACTTTGCAAGGTGGGTGCCCAGCTAGGGCAGCCCAAGGAGACCCAAAGAGAGACACTGCTGCCAGCACAACACAGGGGACACTGGTTTAGGACGTTTTGTTTACAGGCTTTTGTTATTAAGGAAATTGCTGTCAGTCAAGGTAATTCTAGCCCAGATGAGCAATAAATATGCTCCCACCTAATCTTATGGGGATTTTATTGGCACCTTGGGGGCAGAGGTTCCTCTACCCTGCCCACCCTTTCCCCTCACAGCAAAACCCTGCTCCCCAGCTGTTTCCCCCATCAACGTGAGAAACTCAGAGCAGCTTTAGAAAGTGCACTCCAAGTGAAGACAGAAGACGGCCGGGCAAAGGTCGGGAGTGCCTTCCTGGTCCTACCTGCAGGCAGGGGAATGAAACAAATAACTTGAAATAAACCCTGGGCGACCTGGTTGGATCAAGGCATGAGCGAGCTCCCCGCCCCCCCCCCCCCCCGCTTGCCCGGAACGCAGGGGCAAGTCACCTGGTCCCCCAGGCGCCCTAGCTCGGAGAGACTGCGTCCTGGACAAGGAGGAATGTCTCAAGGAGGGAGCCGGTTCGCAGGAGTCGATTCCAGCGTGTTCGAGTTACCGCTGCGAGCCCTCAGAGGCACCGCCGGCAAGTCCTGGCTTGCAAAAAGGGGAGCCAGCCCCGGCAGAGCTCGAGTCGGAGCGAACCCGTGTGCGCGCCCGCGCGCGCGCCCCGCGACAGCGCAGGGGGAGGGGAAGCAGCGGCAGCCACTCAGAGGAACGGGAGTGAAGCCTCCGACCAACTTTAACTGTCAATCAGAGTTAATGGGGTATTAAAAAAAATGGGGGGAAAAAAAGGCCGCCCTCTAGCTCCGCGCCGCTGCCGCCGCGGGAGCGAATGAATAAGGCGGCGCAGACCCGGGCGTCCGATCCACGCGCGCTCCGTACCCGGGCCCTCTCCAAGTTGGAAAGGACAAAAAGAAGGCAATAAATGCTAACGAGGGAGAGAGAGGGAGCCGGATCGAGCGGCAACTCCCAGACTCTGCTGGAAGAGAGAGGGAGGGAGCCGGAGCGAGCGAGCGAGCGCGCGCGAGGGCGAGCCATGCACGTAAAGAAACTGACACCCGGACCCCCCACTTCTGCTGCACGTTGCTGGCAATCAGAGCGCGTTTAAGCAATTTCCTGAGCCCAAGAATAGCAATGAGTCGGGAGACTTTCGCGGGCTGAAATTGGGAGCTCCAAGCACTTTTCCCCCACTTTTTTTTTTTTCCTGGAGAAGGGGTGGGGGTGCCGCTACAATTTGGAAACTGCTTTTTTTTTTTTTTTTTTAATCTTGCACTTTGAAACCGCGGGACTGTAGCGGGGTGCGCGCGTGTGGTTGGTGCCCTTTTTTTTTTTTTTTTCTCCCTTCCCCTGCCTAAACTCCTCTGTCAGCCTGTAAACATTACCTGCGAATTCCCCAGCCGAAACGGCGGCTGGGGCAAGAAACTTCTTGTTAGAACTTCCTACCTCCGGCTTCCCCTCCACCCGCCTTTCTGTCCCAACCTTCTGAGACGCTTTTTCTCCTTCCCAGGAGGATTTATCTTTTTTTTTTTTTCCTTCTTTTTCTCACCCGGTGCTTTGCATTTGAGAAGTGATTTCAAGAGTGGCCAGGTGGGACGCCTCTCTCCCCCTCATTCAGCTTATTTATTATTTTTTGAGGGGTTTTTTTCCCCCCATTCCTGTTCGGTCCGGGGAGTTTCGCCCCCCGCCCTGCCCGGCTCCGCGGCGCGGAGGATGGTGTGGAAATGGCTGGGCGCGTTGGTGGTGTTCCCTCTGCAGATGATCTATCTGGTGGCGAAAGCAGCCGTCGGACTGGTGCTGCCCGCCAGGCTGCGGGACCTGTCTCGGGAGAACGTCCTCATCACCGGCGGCGGCAGAGGCATCGGGCGCCAGCTCGCTCGCGAGTTCGCAGAACGCGGCGCCAGAAAGGTACGTGGGCAGTGCGAGTCCGGGGGGCGAGGGCCCGAAGGTAAGAGGGGCCCGGGGGCGGGGAGGGGGGGCGGCGCCCACCTGCTGCCGCGGCTGCAGCCCGCGCCCGGGCGCCGAGAGTCGCCGGCCGCCCGACCCCTCTGCGCCACCGGCGAATGCTGAGCTAGTCGGTTTCACCTTGTGAATTTCCCGGGCGCCGGGACTGTCCTTTTGGCAAGTCCCGAGCTGATCCGCTCGCTCCTGGAGGATCGGTGGCTGGCGGGCCGCTCACCCCCACCCCGAAACTTCGGAGACCCACCCATTTCCCACATTCCTCCCTCCCGGAGGAAGGTGCCGCGTTCCCCCTCCTCACTTCCCCTCTTTGCCGCCACCCTGGTGAGTGCAGGGTGTGTGCGCTCCTGGGTAGAGCTGGGAGCCAGCGCCTGCTAGCTGGCTCTTGGTATTTTCCTTGGCAACCCGCTTCCCAGCCCCAACCTGGGCGGCTGAAGCTCTGGTGGAGGCACGTAGAGAGGGGGCACTTGGTTTGGATTTGAAGAGGGGGAAGTGGTCTGTGATGGTCTAGTGTGGCCTGACAGGCGCTCGCAGGCCCAGGTGTTTGGAAATCTGGAGAGAGGGACCCGGGAACCGGCAGCTGATAAAGAGCCCTTGTTCTTACCTTCAACGCCCCCCCACCCCCACCCGCCACCCTCCTCAGAGGGGGATCCTTTTCTCCAAGTTCTGCCTTTGACTTTTTGGTAGTCCCAGCACCTCTTCCTCCAGTTCCCCCAGACCCGGTGCGGGAGAGCCGGGAGGGTGAGCCGCCGGCTGTCACCCAACTCCGACCCGAGCCAGGCTGACTCACCCAGCCCTGTGAAGAGGAAGAGCAAAAACAGGGAATTCGTTTGAAACTTAAACTGTTGAGAGCCGGGGGTGGGGTGGGGGGGCGAAAGGGCCGGCAGAGCCAGCTGATCTGACAGGGGCCACA
Source organism: Micronycteris hirsuta (assembly GCA_004026765.1). Taxonomy (NCBI): domain Eukaryota; kingdom Metazoa; phylum Chordata; class Mammalia; order Chiroptera; family Phyllostomidae; genus Micronycteris; species Micronycteris hirsuta. Next base: position 24,291 of record PVJI01004010.1, read on the forward strand.
TACCTAGGAGATTAAGTAAATATGTACTGTAGAGAACCAAACCTGCATGTAATTCCAGGTTGCTTTTGTTTTGTTAAATACTGCCCTGAGATTTACAATTCCGCCGGGGTGGCTGGGACTGGGACTGAACTTTGGAGCCTGAGCTATCAGCCAAAGCTGATTGCCGTTAACTCTTCCCTGGCCGGCCAAACCGGTGGGGGCCTGTGCTGACCCGGCGAGCGGGGGGTCGGCTGTCCGGGGCTCCTGCCTCTCCTTGGGTGGTTTGGACAGCTGCTTGACCTTGCAGTTGGAAGGGGAGTTCGGAAGTGGTTTTAACCCTTGGACACACGGAAAAAGGAGAAGTAAAGCTCGTTCTCAGCAGTTTCATTTCCTTGGGGTGATGCCCCAGGGAAGGGCTCCCAAAGCCCTTTGTGGAGGAGGGACAGGAGGGCAGAGGAGGGTGCCCTTGCAGGGGCAGGTGGGTTCGGGACAGTCGCGTGTGATTGTCATTCCTTAGCTGTCTGCACCCCACAGAAACTTTTCTTCTGACGCTTCCAGCTGGCCCAAGTCCTGGGTCTCTTTTACTGCGCTTGTAACTGGCTGCAGTGGGCATATGAAGGGCTCTTTTAGTCGGTCTGGAAAAACTTGACTGACTATAAACAAGCCTAAATTGAAAGAAGGATGTGACACTGGGGGAGGAGGGGAGAAGAGTGGAGGGAGCCCTGGGAACCGCGCCCACCTCTTTTGGAATGGACCTGCTCTTCCAGGGAATAACCCCAGGGCCACTTCGCAGTGTGCCTTACATTGGCATCTGGCCGCCAGAAGCAGGATCCATGGGTCCTGTGAAACTCCCAGTGCCACTCACCCTCGCGTCTGTCCTCGGAGCCGTCAGGGTGACCAGGAGTGAGCACTCCCTATCACTCATCATTGTCTGACCAATTACTGGAGCTGCTTTTTAATGAGCCGTCCTCTCGCTGCCACCGTGGGAAATCTGCAGTGGAGGCTTCTTGCCTGAGTCCATCTGGGGCCAGGGAGTGGGCCTTGGGACAATCTCCAGACCTAGGAGTGTTCGGGCACCAAGGGGCAAGTGTTGTGGGGTGGGGAATTTCTGGGAGACTGCTCAGTGGGTTGTGTGAACAGCGTGGGCTTCGGGGCGGCCCTGGAGCGGCTGGAGAGAGCTGGGGAGGCCTGTGGCCAACCCTGCAGCTGGCAGCGCGGTCAGACAGGTGGTAGGTCAAACCGAAGATGACTCTCCTTCCTCGGGTGGAAGTAGAGGCTGCACCTGGGAGTGCTTCCAGCGTGGATCTGGTGGGATTGGACTCGGAGGGGAAAGGCCTCCCAGAGAGAGAGAGAGAGAAAGAAGAGCTGAGTCTGTGCAAAGAGCTGGCATGTTCAGGAGAGGTCTGTTTACTCTTCGAGGGGGGGGGCGGTGACAATCCAGTTTCACATAATGACCTTGAGTCAAATGGGATTTGGCAATATTTGTGGGCAGTAGTGTGCCTTAGGCTATAAAGGTGACCCAAATAAGGGTTTTTCTTAAAGGACACAAAGGTTCCAGGAATTGGGACATCCCCCACCTGGAGAGAGGTCTCCCCCCCCACCAGGTAGCAGGGTTACCAAGAAGGAGCTGGTCATGGCCAGGGTCTCCAAGGGGAAGGCCCTCCCTTTTTATTTTTCATGTCCTCCCGGAATTCCTCCCACGAAAGCATTTATAGAGCTTGGGCCTATCCCTCTATCCACCTCCCCCCAAAGGCTCCTGGCTAGTCAGCTGGCCCAGCTTCCAAAGTCTTTGACCTTGACATGGTTTTAGCAGGAGGAGGGGAAGGAGGAGTGCGCTGTTTGTTTGGAAATATTTGCAGTGGCTGTTCCAGCCTTCAGACCAGTAGGAGGAAGTGGCTGGACTATGACTGCAGGCCTGTGGAGGCAGGGGCCACATACCAGGGCCCGACCCCTCGGTCAGGGAGGGGTAGAGCTGGGACTCAGGGATGCACTTCAGGGAGGTGGTGTGAGAACTGGCCCGCAGTGACCTCTGCCTTGCTATTCTTGAATTTCTAGTGCGTGGGTCTGTAGCCCTGTTCCTAACGCAGACAGCCAGTAACTAACCTCTGGTACAGATTTGTGAATCCCGTTCCCCATCACATCCATTTGGCAAATCCCATATTCTTCCCGTTCCGGACCCGGGAGCGGGCCCAGGCCCAGGCCCAGGCCCAGCTGTCCCAGGACAGCCATCTCTGCGAGACCTCAGCAAGCCTGCTGAGTACCTGTCAGGTGTTGGCCCAGCTCTGGGTCCAGGTTGGGGGTGGGGGGGATGGGCAGGTGAGTGCAACAAAGATGAATAAAGACACAGGGACGTGGCCGGTGCTCACAGCCAAGGCATGAATTAACATGAATTAAAGCACTCGGTCAAGTGTGCATTCGTGTCCTGGGGCCGCCATAGCACACTGCCGCTAACCGGGCGGCTTACCACAACAGAGATGCATTCTTTCCCAGTTCTGGAAGCCAGAAATCTGACATCAAGGTGTCGGCAGGGCCCCACTGCCTCCAGGGACTCTAGGGGATTCCTAGTGGCTCCTGGCGTTCCTTGGCTGGGCAGCCTCACTCCAGGCTCTGCCTCCGTCTTCTCTGTCTCTCTGTGTGACTCTGTGTCCCCTCCTCTTCTGCTAAGGACAGAGTGAGTCATTGGATTTAGGGCACATGCCAAGTTCACTATGACCTCACCTTGACATCCTTAGCCAATTACATCCCCAAAGACCCTCATGGACAAAAATGGGGCCCCTTCGCAACCTGACAAGCTCAGGGGAGACCAGCACGGCAGGCCCTACAAACTCAGACAGAAAGGAACCAAAGAGGAAGGTCTGAACGTAAAATTCCCAGCTAAGAGCAGGTCGTGGTGGTGGTTGCATCCTGGGCTTGTAGCTCCCTGGACTCTGTTAAGTGGGCCTGTCCAGTGTCCTGTTGCATCCAGGGGAACAAACCTTTGACAGAGCAGAGCCATGTCCTTTCCCAGGCCCCTCAGGCACACCCGCCACACAGAGCAGAGACCGCAGAACTTTCACTGTTATCTTGTTGCCGGAACACCATCTCTGTAAATGTCTCCTAAACTAACCTGTACCGACCGGTGTGAAAGAGGCGTGTGCTGCTCTATTTTGCTTTTTATTCAACCCCAAAGATTTCCTCACTTTGCTTTCTCCAGCCCCCTTAGTCTGTCACCAATGGATTTCATGTAATTCTCCTTACTCTTCTCCTTTCTACTTTATTGTACTTATTTACTCTCAGAGGGAGGGGGAGGGAGGGAGAAAGAGAGGGAGAGAAACATCAACGTGTGGTTGCCTCTCACACGCCCCCTACCGGGGACCTGGCCCGCAACCCAGGCATGTGCCCTGACTGGGAATTGAACCTGTGACCTTTGGTTCACAGGCCAGTGCTCAGTCCAGAGTCACACCAGCCAGGGCACCTTCTCCTTTGATTCGGATGTAAAATAAGCTACAAAACTACCATTCGCCCTGAGCCATTTTCTCCATCCGTTGAGACTCTGCTTCCCAGCAATTGTTCTCAGTTTGGCTCAAATAAACTCATAAAAATTTCTATACAAACCTGGAAGTCTCTTACATCAACACCCTATTTCCATATAAGGTCACTTTCTGAGGTTCCAGGTAGGCGTGACTTTGGGGGGGGACACAACACAGAGGAAGCCCAGTGGAGCTGCTCATCTACTCAGGGAAGGCTTCATGAGGGAGGCGGCATTTGAGTGAGCCTTAAAGAAGGTCAGGAGTTTCCACCGGAAGGAATGTGAGAAGGGAGGGCGATCCAGGTGCACGAAACCCCTCAATCAAAGGCTGTATACCTGGCTGAAGTTGGGGGAGGGAGGTGGAAGGCAAAGAAAGACAATATTGCAGAACTTGGGAGGTACGCAAGGAGTATGTATCCCTGACTCCACATTAGGCCAGTCCTGACGAGAACAGGGAGGAGGAGGAGGGACAGGGGTTCCAGCGCTCATCCTGTGGGACCCAGAGTCACCAGGGCCAGGTCCCTGCGTTAAACAATTGATATGCAATGAAGATCAGGGAGGCTGGGGTGGCTTGGGAGACATCCTCACCCAGAACGCAGCCTTTGCTGGGAATTTCTGGGAAAAGCACGAGGCTCCTATTTGGGAGCAGGAGGGTAGGCTACCTGTCCTGCCTGTGGCGTCCAGGGAAAGCCTTTCAGCCTGGAGCAACCAGCCCCAGGGTTTCAGACAATGGGCCTTAGAATTTGGCCAGTCCCTGGGAATAGACAAGCGCCTCCCTCCCCTGCCACGCCCCCATGGCCTGGCTCACGGGGCTGGGCTCTGCGGAGACCCCGGAAAAGTCGATACCTGCTCCAGGCTGCAGCTAAGAAGCACACTTACCTTGTGCTCAGAGGGGACACAGTGATCGCTGAGGTCCCAGCCTGCTCTAAAATGTAGCCACCCCAGAAAAGAAAAAGAAAATTGCCAAGTTCCCTGAGGTGCGAGGAGACTTTGGCAAAAAAAAAAGAGAAAGAAAAGAAGTTTGTCCTCATCGCGGGTGATCTCAGCCTTGTTTTGCTAGTCATCAGATTCCACTTAATGAAAAATAAGAAACTTGGTTAGAAAATGCGCCCTCAGTGGGTAGGACCACCCCCTGCCCATTTCTAAACTACCTCTGCAACCACCAGGTAGCCGTCTGCCGCAGAGCCGTTTCTTCTCCTGTAGGAGATGTTAATATTTTCAACCCGTAGTTTTCAAGGGAGTAAGGGGTCCAAGTTTTCCAACTAGGACGTCAGCCAGAACTTCCTATGTGTTATCCTAAAAATCCCCAAATTGAGTATCTGGGCTTCAGAGAATGCTCACTAGGTGCAGACCAGGGACCCGGAGTCGCCAAGTCCGGCTTTGGTCTGCCTGGCCCACCTAGTGGTTCTCGTTCAGACTCCAGGCACTTCTGAAGGTCTAGCCTTTCGGAGCCCAGGACATTTGCTGACCCCTGCGCAGAGCCCTGCCTGTCTGCTTAGCCCAAAGTCTCCTTTCCGGCTTCTCTGGTCCATTTCCACCTTCTCATTGTCTGAGGCACGCCCAAGAAAATCATTTGGGCCACATGAACAAGCACTTAGCTCTTAGCCTCCTTTTCCGTCCTGGAAAGAGAGCTGCTTGCTGCGCACACTGACCCTTGTCCTTGAAGGCCTGGCCGCAGCCTGCTGCCACCCAAATCCAGCCGAGTTCTGGCCGTGGGCGCAGGGAGGGTTCGGACCCAGCTACCCGCCTTCGTCTTGGAGCGAACGCAGGACCGCGCCTAGAACGTAGTAAGAAGTTCTGCTTGGTGGCTTGAGAAGACACAATCTAAAAAATATGCCAAGTATATAAGGTATTTGAAAGGGAATGCTGGAAACATTCCGATGAGCCACACGGGTCAGGAAAGAGGTGAAGCCAAATGAACGGGAGAGACGCGAGTCTCCAGACGCGGCATTCTCAAACGTGCGCGCGTCCGCTGCGGGCGGTGGGCGCCCCGAACACGGGGCGCGGAAACGGGCACACGCCTGGAATGTCGGAAAGGGGGCCAAATGCCGGAACAGGGCAGGCGCTGGACAGCTGACGGCCTCCTCAGTCATTCAACCGCCCTGTCACACCCCTTCTGGGCGCCCAGCACCGTTCTGGCCACTGGGGACAGCGCGGGGCGGACTGCAGACGAACGTCCCCACTGGGGCTGACCGGTCAGTGAGGGGCAGACAGACAATGAACGAGAGACATGAGCGAGTACATTCGGTCGGTCGTAGCAAGTGCGAGGGAGAAAGCTAAGGAGGCGGGGCCCACCGTGAGATCACGGTGGGAAAGGGGGCGCAAAATTCCAGGCAGAGAGAAGAGGAGGGGCTCTGAGGAGAGAACGTGCCCTGCCCTCGCCCCCTGCCCTGCTCCTACCCCCTCTGTCGCCCCCCTCCCGCCCTGCTCCCTCACCCACCATGCTCTTCCCCTTCACTCGCCGTGTTCTCCACACTGGCCTCCTTGCAGTTCTCCAGAGATCCCTGGGCTCCAGTACCCTCTGTGGCTGTGGACTATGTGTGACTGTGGTACCGTACGTGACTGTGGCACTGCACGTGATTGTGCTTTTTCTGTACATGCGTGCACAGTGCTTTTTCACAATCGTTGTTTTGCCCAAGCCCAGAAGCAGGTGTGATCAGCTGCCCATTTCTAAGTTGCTGATAAAGTGAGGTGCCCAGGATGCTGGGCCTGAGTTAGACTTTGAACCCAGGATTCCCAATTTAAAAACTCAAGCCTTTCCTGCTGGAAAAAGAACTCAGCCTGGGCCACTACCCCGGTCAGGGTTATGGAGAGGTCAGGAGACTCCCTGCGAAATAATGGGGCCTGGTGCACCCGGTTCTGGAGGGAGGTTGATAAGCAGAACAGGAGTCAACAGGATGGGGCCAGGATGTAGTTAAAAGGACTTTGACAAAAACATTTTTTTAAATCACTGAGTAGCATTATTTGCATACAATGCCTGGGCCCCTTGCCAGAGGATTAAGGTAGTCAGTGGTTATCAGGCTCTTCTTTAAACAACTAACTGGTAGGCAGGGAAACAGCACAGCCGCACTTCATTCATTTCACCCCCGCCCCCGGTCCAGCCCCTCACATGTGCAAGGACTGAGCGCCAACTCCTTCCAGCTAAACCTGACGGCAGCACGCTGGATCTTTTGAAGTGATCGGGGAGCTCAATAAAATAGAGAAGGGAGAGCTCATTGTAGGTTAAGAGAAATCTTAGAAGACTTCTCGAAGGAGGTGGCAACTGAGGGGGTTGCAGTAAGTCTTAATCTTTTGCTGGCTATAGAACCCTTTGAGGATCTGCAGAAAGTACAAATATTGCACCAAGACACACATTTGTGTACTGTTGAGGATCCCCCCTCCCACCCCCATGCCTGTCTCAGACACCAGGTTAAACAGGCCTGGACTAGATCTGATCAAAACCTGTCTAACTCCTTCCAGCTTGGATTTAGGTCCAGGACTGGAGCTCAAGTCAGTGGCAGGGGACCCTCTAGTGTCCTGCAACGCAGAAGCCAGGACCAAGCCCAGGGTGGACAGTGCAGATTTGGGGCCTGGTGGTGCTTAAGGCCAGCAGAGGCCACCCAGCCCAGGCCTTTCCGACTCCACTGGCCATCCCCTGCTCTGGGGAATGTGGCCTTGAATTCCCTGTCAGTGGCCTTTCAGGGGCTAGAAAAGCATTCAGATCAACGAGCCACACTGTCACTTTGTCCACGCTGGAAACAGATTCCTGGGGGGTGTCTGTGGGTAACTAGCTGTCTCCTATCTGCACGTCCTGCTTCTACACCCCTTGGGCCACCCGAGCCCCGCAGCCCCCCGAAGCAGACCCCCGCACCAGCTGAGGTTCTAGAACCACATTAACAAACTATTCCAGAGCACCCGAGGGGCCCCAGGAAGGTGGGGCCGTGTGGAGGTGCAGCAGAGCGGGTTCCGAGGGGCCCGCCTCCATTCAACTAGATCGGCTTCCATTCTACCTGTTCCATAGCTCAGAATTCCAAGTAAGATTTGGGTGTGTGTTTGTGAAGAATTCCACAGATTTAAAGAGAAGAAAGAAGAGGCTTGAAAATAACTGTGCTGGGCCCCGGCTGGTGTGGCTCAGTGCATTGAGTGCTGACCTGCGAACCAAAGGGTCACCAGTTCAATTCCCGGTCAGGGCACCCTGCCTGGGTTGCTGGCTGGGTCCCCAGTGGGGGGCGCATGAGAGGCAACCATACAATGATGTTTCTCTCCCTCTCTCTGTCCCTCCTCCTCTCTCTAAAATTAAATAAATAAAATACTTTTTTTAAAAAAGAAAAGAACCATGCTGGGAAGTCACTCAGGACACTCCCTTCTCCCCGTTGATCCTTCCCTGGATCAGCGGAGGGTCTTCATGTTGGGTCCTCGACCTTTGGCTCTTTCTTTACTCCAAGGTGAGGATACTTCTGCACGGGAGTGACCTCCTCTTAGTTTGCGCCTCTGGCCCTCAGGAGAGGGGCCCCACTGCCACCCCAAGCATATGGAGCCCCAGGTCCTGCTCAGCCCTCAGTCGGGGCCCCTCCGTCATCACTAGGGAGCCCTCATTACTCAGCCAGGACTGAGACAGCCTCCCCATGGGAACGCAGCCCAAATTCAGTTCTCAACCGTAGGAAAATGTGACACGGCCACCTCAGCCATGCATGGGCCACCCTAAAGCCAAGGGCTGGCCCACAGGCTGTGTCAGAGCCACCGAGATCTCTTGAGTGGTGGGGGCCAGGGTGCTCATGTCATTTGTGGTGCAGGCCAGGGTTTCTGGGAACCAGTTCCTTTCCCACAAATCCCCGGGGGCCTCCCAGTGACCGCTGTGTGACCTTGGACAAGGAACTTCATCTCTCTGGGCTTCATTTCCCCCATCTGAAAAATGGCGGTGTGACGATTCGGTGAAATAACATGTGAAACTCCTAGTTCAGCATGAGAACTTTTGCACAAAATGGTGGCTCTGTCCAGTGGGGGCTGGGGGGTACAGTGGACACCCCAGCCCCGGCTCCGCACCTTTTGTTTGTTGGCCCAGGTGCTCTGCTGGGCACGAGGGGTGAAAGGCAAACATCCGCTGACCGGACTTGCCCTGGGCCTGGGACTCCCCCAGGAGGAAGGGGGAGCTCTGCCTGGACCACAGAGGCCCTCAGGAATTTCAGCTCTTGACCATTTCTAGAAATCAGTGGGAGGGAGTCCTCTCCCCACAGCGGGGGCTCAGCGCCTGGTGAGAAGACTGGTGACAACAGCCCTTCCTCCAAGGGCAGGGGCTGGTCCAGTGAAGGACCTCTGCGGCCAAGGGGTGGAGGCCGGCCCAGGGCGGGGCCTCTGCTCTGTCCCAGCTGCCCACTCCCCCGACAGCCACCTAACTCCCCCGATGTGGGCATTAGTCATGTTCATTTCTGCAGCCAAGTAGCTCAACTGGTCAGGGCTGGGCTTTGGTGAGGTCAAAGTCATGGGTTACCATGGCAACTCACCAGGCTTGGTGGCTGTTTGTTGCCATGTGTCTTCACCAAAAGATGAAAATCATCAGGGACAGGGGATGTATCCTCTTAACTCACTGAGTGTCCTAACCACCGGGCACAGTATCTGGCACACAGTAAGCGCTTAATAAATGTTTGTTGCCTGAGCAAATGCATGACTGATCCATCACAGCTAGTAGAGGCCATGTTTAGTGAGCACCTACTATGTGCCAGGGACCCTTCTGAGCACTGTACAGTTATTTCCTCCCCACAGTAAGTGGCTGCTGTTATCTTTTCACTGGACAAGATTCTGAAGGTCACTAACTTAAGATCACACAGCTTGTAAGTGACCAAGTAGGACTTGAACCCAGGGTGTCTGCTCCTGCACCAGTGAGTTTCGTCACCTCGCGGTCATTCTGTGAGATGGAACAGCCGTGTCGACAGCCCCTAGCAGTGTGTGCTGTGCATGCCTTTAGCAGCCAGGAAGTCTAAATGGGTCAAACGACATTAACCCCAGCTTTCCTGACGGTGGGTCTGGGGGGTCCCCTTGGATTGGTTTGTCGGCTCACGTGACTGGTGGCCCCTGGTAGGTCCAGCTCCGGGCAGGGCTCCAGGGGCTCACACGGTGTTGTTGGGGCTCAGCCTCTCTCCACAGAGGCCCTCTCTGCCAGGCGGCAGATCACATCTGTCCCTTGCTGCCTCAAACCCCTCAGCTCCCATTCAAGTGGACAGACTGGTGTCCTCCGCCCAGCAGTCCCAGAAGGGTCAAGGAGTTGGGTCTCCCTGGCTGTGACTGGGTCAAGCCCGGAGGAGTCACTTGTCATGGCTCAGTGACTGATCAGCCAGCTGTGGCTCACAGGGTTGTCTCTGAGCCAGGGGTGCTCCAGCCCCAGCCCCGGCTAAGCCATGGCGCCTGCAAGTGGGAGCGAGGCTTCTGTGGGGGAACTGGGGAGCCGTTACCAGGCGCAGGGCGATCGGGAGCAGGCGTCCAGACCTCCTTCTCGTGGAAGGACCAGTCCAGTTTTCAGTTATCCTGAGACGGAACTTCCAGGAGACTCGGGCCTCCCCGTCAGCCAGTCCCCCGGCTCTGGTCCTGCCCACCCCATCAGGCCACTCACCTGCTCTCGCAGGTCAGAAGAGGCAGTGAACTCTTCAGAGTGAAGCCGGAACCGCCCGGCCCTCGGGCAGGATGAGCAGCTGCTCTGGCGAGCTGTCAACAAACCTCCTTTGTCATTTTCTTCTAGATTTAAGGCCACTGTGATAGGACAGGACAAAGAAAGCCCCTCTGCTAGTCGCCTCCTTTCCCGCTGCAGGCAGGTGAGCCAAGAGAGCTGATACCCACCCGGTCCTTCCAAGGTGGGGTCCTTGAGAGCTCCCAGGACCCAGGGGACACCATCGAGCCAGGCCCCGGAGCAGGTCATGGGGAGCTGGGGCCAGCGTGACCACAGAGGTCAGCCTGACCTTCCTGCCAGACTGGCAGTCCTCCCTGTGAGGTCAGGCCACCCTTGGCTCCCGCACCCCATGTCCTCACATCTCACTGGGCAAAGGGGGAGTGTTACCCCTTCTCTCCAGGCCGCTTCCCTCTGAACCACAGCAGAGGGGGCAGGGTCCTCCAGGCCCACCAGGGGCGCGGGGCAGTGCGGACTGCACACGCTGTGTGCCCTCCCAGGGCTCGTGCCTCCTCGGCTGGCAGCTCCTTTGCCTTGGTTTGGGGGCCACCTCTTGAGTCTTCGTGTTGACAGGTGTGTGTATATGTGGGTGTTCGTGTGTTTCTTCCTCAAGGAGTCAGTGTAGAATAATGACTCAGATTTTGAGCTAAGGAGTCAACAAACCAAAGTTCATAGGCTGGCTTTTCCACTCGATTGCTGAGTGGCCCAGGGCACGTTACTAGGCCTCTCTGAGCCTGTTTCTTCATCTGTAAAACGAGGATGCGAAGAGGCAATGTGTGGAAAGTCTCGAGCACAAAGTGTGAGCACAGTCCACATTGGCCTTGACAATGAGGCTGTGGGTCGTGTGTGACTGTCCACTCCTACCCCTCGCGCACTTTCCACAGCAGCCTTTTCTTCATGACTGGAAGGGTTCATTTTTCATGATGCTGATGGGTTAGCGTGGACACTGGCTCTGCCTTCGAGCGCCCAGGCTTCAGAGCAGACCTGAATCTCACCCCCAGCTCCTCTGGCCGGCGGCCTTGGACCTGTCCCCCAGGCTCTCCGCATAAGCTTCCTGTGGCCGCCCAACAGACAACCACCGACAGGGGTGCTAAAAACAGTGCACATGTATTCTCTTACTGTTCTGGAGGTCAGAAATGCGACGAGGGTCTCGGGAGCTAAAACCGAGGTCTCAGGGCTGCGTTCCTTCCTGAGGCTCTAGGGGAAAATCTGTCTCCTGGCCTTTTCCAGCGTCTAGTGCTGCCTGCAATCCTTGGCTTGTGGCTCCCTCCTCCATCTCAAGGTCAGCAAGCCTACGCTGCTCTGACCCCACCTCCACGGCCACATCTCCCTCTAACTCCCTCCTTCTGTCTTCTTCCACTGGCCCATCTGGATAATCCAGGATAATGTTCCATTTTAAAGTCAATTGATTAGCCCATTTAATTCCACCGGCAACCTTAATTCCCTTTTCCCATGTAAAGTAACCTATTTCCAGGTTCTGGGGATATGCGGGCATGGGGCGTCCTTGGGAGAGGCCGTATTCTGCCAGCCACACCCTCTGAGCCTGGTTTTGAAATGACAGCGCTAGTCCTGACCTCCCAAGGCCAGTGGGAAGGTTCCAGGATATTTCTGACCACGCAGGCCAGGGGCTCAGAAAATGCTGCTTGGATTTGCCCTGAGCACCAGCTGAATACAAAGCTCTGTTCCAAGTGCCACCCAGAGTCCTCAGGGATGGAAGAGGTCACCATCCCTGCTGCAGAGCAGTTGGCACTGTGACGAGGGCAGTAGAATGTCATCGGGGAGGGTTCGCCCTTGGAGAGCAGTGCAGAAACCGGAGACTTTAATTGACCCCGAACTGGGTGGGCAGCTGCTCCCCAGAAGAGAACACTCTAGGTCAGCTAGAAGGCGTCCTCCTTGGACGAGAGGGAAGGAGGGAAGGAGGAAAGGGCGTACAGGGGTTTTCCTAGGTCACAGGGACCGGGAGGGCATTGCAGGGAAAAATCAGGGCTCCAGGTCCCATCCTCAGTCTAGCTGGGAAAATGGACCAGTGATGGTCAGTGACACTTCAGTGTGATGGGCACTTTGATGGAGCAAACTGAGGCAAACTGTGAGCACAGGGCGTGGCTTCCAACCAGTCTCTGAGTCCTTAATACAGATCTTCCTGCACACTAAGTGACTTGCAGGGATAATCATATTTGCTCCTCAGGGCCACCCTGTGAGATAGGAACTATTACTGACCCCACTTTAAAAATGAGGAAACTAAGGCTCAGAGAGGTTAATATTTGCCTAACATCACACAGCACGCACATGGTCATTCGGTTTGAAACCCGGCAGTCTAGCTTCTGGGGAAGAAAGGCTGGTGATGGCTAGGACTGGGATCTCAGGTGAGGCGTCAAGGACGAGGTGTTCGGAAAGTGGGAGATGGGAGAGTTTGGCCCCTTCGAGGAACCCCAAAGAGACTGGGCTGGCCAGAATGGGAGTGTGAGTGAGCAGTAGGGGAGATGGGCTGGGCCAGCCTGCGCAGAGCTTGGTGGCCATGGGCTGGACTTTGGACTTGATTGGGGAAGCACTAGGGAGCCCAGGCAGGCTTCCCACGGGATGCAGGACCAGACGGGCTGAGAGGAAGCGGAGGGAAGCCCGATTCTCTGAAGGTGGAGGATCTCTGTGGACCAGCGGCCATGTTCTGCAGGGCTGGTGCCGAGGGAAACCCCACCCTGCCTTGCTTCCTGGGCTGAGGCCCTTTCGGGTTTGTTCCCAACATCGTGGCCTTTGCAGGATGTGCTGACCGGGCCATTTCCTCTTGCAGTGTCCCCTCACTCCCCCTGAACCCCCCCACCCCAAGCCCTCTGAGCCCAGACACCCAGACTGGTAGTGGGGTGCCAGCCACCAGCCAGGCGGAAGGGTCAGCTCAGTGATGTTTGACCTTCATGCAGCAGAGATTAAGCTGATTCCTAATTAAGAGCCGTGGGATAGTTACCCCGCACAGCTTGCAATTAATTTAAAGCTTGTCCTCGGGAGGCCAGTCCATAAATTATGCTTAATGAGTTGGAGGTCTCCCTGGGACACACCAGCTCAGGGACCTCCGGAGTTCAGGTTCAGGTAGGAGGGGGACGCTGCAAGACGCCCTGAAAAAAAGTCTGCCTTTCCTTTCCGAAACAACAGCTGCGTGCTCACCCCTGCCAGCAACTCCCAAAAGTGTCGCCAGGGTTGGAGTCCCGGCTCAGCCACTTCCTGGCGGTGCCCTTCACATTTCCAGGACCTCGGTGCCTCCTCTCTAAAAAGGACCCGTAGCGCAGGTCCACAGCCCCTTAAGGACTTGCCTAAGTGCGTGGATCAGATGAAGAAGGAAAGGGTCTTAGAGTCTTTTGGATGGCGGAACCCATCTCACGGGGGTGCGGGTTCACGGTCGCACTCGGAGGAGCCTCTAAATAAATGCCGATGGTGGCAACAACTGCTCCATGACCCCTCTTGCCCCCGACTCTAACATGCTTCTGCCCCGACTGCTTTAGCTGGTGGGCGCGCAGGCGCCTCTTGGGCAGCCGGCCGTCTGTCTGGGATGCGGTGTGCAGTGCCAGATCACACAGTAGTCCATCCGGCTGCCCAGGGGAGGGGCAGGAGGCTCGGCCGGCCTCCCCTCCCCCAGGGTATTGCTGTTGAGCAGGCTCTGCGTCACGGGCCTGGGCCGGTTTCCTGGCTTCGCGACCTGTGTAGTCTCACAGGACCCCTGTGCCCAGGAGGGCCCAGCTGGTGTGCCGTCTCAAAATTCTCAAATCATTTTGGAACTAGGGGGCCTGAGTCTTCATTTTGCACAGGGCCTTGCCCATGATGTGGCTGGTCCTTGGCACGGCCCTGCCACATGGGTGGTCAACATTTTCCCTCCTGCGGTGCCCCCGAGGGGCACTATCACCCGTTCCACAGCGGGGGCAAAATGATTTCATTCATTCGTTCACATACCAAGCCAGCTGCCTGGCTTGACGGCCTTGGCTCTGGCGGGGGAGGGTGTGTTTTGGGGAAGAAGATGGACAATAAACAAGCACATGACTATGAATGTGTCAGTGAGAATGCTCCAAAGACAATAAAACCGGGTGACAGGAGGCAGAGGGATTTAAATAGTAACTTTAGTGAAAGGGAAGCTGATATTGGCTCTGGTATTAAGCTGTGCCTGCTGCATTTCAGGGGTGCTTTTCAAAGACTTGGGGTCATTTCTAGGTTCCTCCAACCCCCCAGAAGGACCTGAGTTGATGGGGTCTGGGCGGAGCAACCATGCATGGGGACCTTGGGCCCAGGAGACTATTTACCCATAAGCCTCCGCAGCTGGGGCTTTTCACACCGAACCCGCAAGGCCCAGTCTGGAGGGGCAGGTGGGTGAGTGGAGGACCTGCCTTCTTTTCTCTGAACGTCTCCACATTCTAGGGGCCAGGCCCTGCACCCAAGGCTTCTAAGGCTTCTAACTAACCCTCACAGCCTGGTGAGGGTTCCTTGGACTTGTGACCTTCCCCACTTTCAATTCTCCCCACTTCCCCAGCGGGAGGTGGTGAAGCCCAGAGATGCCAAGTGACTCATCCAAAAGTCACACAGCAAATCAACTCCAGAGCAGAGCACTGGCCTGCCTGGCCCCAGCCAGGCTGCTTTCCATTCCCAAGGGCAGTTCAGACTCCAGGGCTGCCAAGGGCATGCGGTCCAGGACCGCCCTGGGAGATCCCTGGAATAGAGGGTGGCCCCCTGCTTGGTGGAGGGGGGAGTGGTTGGCAGGGACACTTTGGCATCTGCTTATACCTGGAGGAAGGGCCTCCAGCATCTGCTTCGCTGAAGAGAAGTGAACTTCCCAGAAAGCCGAGTGCACTTCCCCAATCTGGAGAGCAGAAAGCCCAAAGCTGACCCCGGATGCCCAGGCCCGGGTTTGAGGGCGACCCCCCCCCCAGGGAGGCACAGGACGGGTCCCTGCTGCGGAGGCTGATACCCACTGGAGGGAAGCTGCCAGCCCCCAGGGATGCTCGGGAGGGAGGAGGGAGGCTGTGCTCCAGCTGGGCCAGTGCCCACCAGGGGGGCGGCGGTGGAGGGCGTCGGGACGGTTCACGCTGCGGCCAGCAGACTGGCTGCGTGTTGCAATGTCTGGTGGCGTTTGCAGCATCCTGTCCGCGTGTGCAACTGGGGTAACCTCAGGCCGGCGCGGAGGAGCGTGTGTGGCTCGCAGGCCGCGGCCCGGAGGCTGCTGGCACCTTGCATCTCATTTACAGCTCTGGGTTCAGCGGCAGGTCAGCAGCGCCTGACATCACCGCGTTTGTTTACCGCTCTGCAGGAGGGAGGAAGCGAGGGCGGTCCCTGCAGCCCGAGGGGACCTCCACCCCCATCCGCTCCCTGCCCCCAGTCTTCCCGCCCTCCACGCCCCAACCCCCCTCCTCATCCTCGATCCCACCCCGCCCCTCCCCCTTCCCTACCCGCACCCCCAACCCCAGCTCCAACCGCCCCATCAGCACCCCAACCCCAACCCGGCACCCCTCCAAACCCCCTTCCCCCAATTTTACCCCCTCCCTCCCCCTCTGCACCCCTACCAGACACCCCGTCCCACCTCCGCCCATCTACCTACTCTTTCCATCCCTTTCCCATCCGCCAAATGGGATCCCGGCCCAATCCCCACCCAGGACTCCAGCCCAGCCCCGCCCCATCCCCTCCCGACCCGGCCCCCCTTCCACCCGCCCCTGGGCCCACTTTCAGAAAGACTTCCTGGAGCTGCCTGCCAGACTCGTTGAGGTTTCGCCCAGCGGCTCCTCCTGCCACCCCCTCACCCGGTCCTCCGAGCGGAGGCCGGTCACCCTGCGCAGCGCAGGCCGTGGCTCCGGACTGCTAGGGCCTGGGTTGGGACGGCCGGCCCCTTTGTTATTGGAAACTGGTGTGTTTACCAGCGGCACTAGGTGGGTAGCTGGCCCGCTGGGCGGGCATCCAGGCACCTCGGCCTGGGGAGGCTGCCCCCGGGCACCTGGAACTGTTTCCTCACTCACGGCCATCCACGCCTCTCCCTCTGCGTAAGCCCAGGGTTCTGGAAGATGGAGGGACCTGGGGGTGGAAGGCGGGCTCTTTCTCTTTCTCCACACCTGGAACTCAGTCCACAGCAACCCTCTTCCCTGTTCTCAGGCCACACCCTGCGGGGTCCTCCTCTGGCAGCCCAGCCCGAAGCCAGGCAGAATCTCTTCTTTTCCATCACCCCCACCCCAGAGCCCCAGCCCCGGCCCCCACCTCCTACCACATCTGCCACCTGCCACAGGGCAGCTCCTAAGGCCCCTGCACTGCCCTGGTTCCCACCCCCTTCGCATCTCCAATTCAGTCAGAGCCTGTCCCAGATGCTGGTCCCAGAGGATGGTCCCAGTGATGTCCCAGAGGCCATCACTGCTCTGTTCACGACTCTCCTCAGGGCTTCCCACCACTGGGAGCAGAAGTCCAAGCCCCCCATGGTGACAGCCCCCAACCTCCTGCCTGTCTCCCACTGGGCTCAGCCATTTGGCCTCCTTGCTGCTGCCCAACACACGAAACCCGCTCCCACCCCAGGGCCTTTGCACTGGCTGTTACCTCGGCCCGCTCCCACCCCCAGGGCCTTTGCACTGGCTGTGCCCACGTTCCTGAATGGCCTGGAACGTGGGCACCATCGGATCGGGGCCTCCTTCCCTTCCCTCGAGTCTCTGCCTAGATGTGACCTTCCCTGCCCCTGCCCGCATCTAAATGCCCCTCACACCCCTTACCAAACTTCCTGTTTCTTCCCTGCACTTCTGGCCACCTTTACAAGTCAGTCAGTCAACTGTCCATGTGTTTATTGTCACCCAGCTTCTGCATACACACGTGAAAGCACACTCCGGGAGGGTGGGATGGATTTGTGTATTTTCCACAGAATCCTGAGGACTCACAGAGCCGCGAGTGAGTGAGGGAGGCAGGACAGGGGGCGGTGAAGGAGCTCAGCTTTGGAGTCCAGGTTCAAGGGCTGCTGGGAAACTTCTGGCAGTACAGCTGGCCTGAGTTTCCTAGCCCGCCTGAGCCTCCTCCCTGGGCCAGACTCCCCACCCCATTGCCCAGGGTGGTAACACCGAAGTGCGCTGTGCTGGATAGTGGACTGTATTTGCTGGCCTCCTCCCCGGTGGGGCACCCTCACCTCCAGGCCACCTGGGTACTCCGAAGCGCGGCTCAGATGGAGGAACTGGGGCAAATAGAGGTCACGGGGCTTCAGCCAGTAGCCCTGACCTGGGCTTCTGCAGCCCCGTATTTTGCCCAGTGCGGTCTGCAGGAGGCGCAGCCCTAGAGCCAGTCCGGTGGGCTGGTAACGTTTGTGAAAAGAACCGTCAGCCCCCCGGGTTTCAGGCCAGAAGTGAGAAGCTGCTCTGGTCTCCCTGGATCAGCCTTTGAGACAGTTTCCCAGGAGGGTCTTCTCAGGGGGGCCCAGAACCAAAAAGGTGCACAAGAATCCCACGCAGAGATGGGATGGGGACTTAGCCTTGTTGTCACACTTGGTTCTGAGCACCTGCTCTTGGCTGGTGGTGATGCTCTTAGGTTTTGAGAGGGGTGCCCTCTCTCCTTGGGGACACGTCCCTCTCCTTGGCCCCTGGAAGAGACCTAAAGAGGCAGGAACATGCATACGGAGGTTGACAGCAGCTCTGTTCACAACTGCCAAGACTTGCAACCAAGGTGTCGTTCCGCAGGAGCTGGGTGAATAAACAGTGGCCGGTCCTCATGATGGGACCTCACTCGCCGCTGAAAAGAAGGGAGCTATCAAACCATGAAAAGACGTGGCGGAAACGTACGTGCGTATGACTGCGTGAGAGAACCCAGGTTGAAAAGGCTGCCTGCTGTGTGATTCCAACTCTGACACTCTGGAAAGGGCCAAACTGTGGAGGCAGTAAAAAGATCGGTGGTTGCCAGGGGCTGTGGGAAGCCGGGGTATCCGGGCAGACCCCAGAGGATTGCTGGGGCAGTGGCACAGCTCTGCGTGACACCGCGCCCTGGGTACACGTCATTACACAGCCTCCAAACCTAGGAATGCCCAACACCAAGAGTGACCGGTGTGCAGCATGGACTCTGGGTGACGGGAATGTGTCACTGTAGGTACCCGACGTGGCACCCGGGGCTGATGCGGACAGCGGGGGAGGCTGGGGTGTGGGGGGCATCTCTGTACCTTCCACTCTGTCTTGCTGTGAACTTCAAACTGCTGTGAAAAGTAAAGTCTATTAATAAAAAGTTATTTTTGAAAAGCAGGGCTAGGCTGGGAAGCAAGCGTCTGCGGGGGTAGGAAGGTCTCTCAGGTAAAGACACTTGAGCAGAACCCATGAGAAAATAGGGTGTGGGAAGAGGGCTGGGGGAGGGGGAGAACGGAGAGGAGCTGGTGCAAAGGCCCTGAGGGACGTGGCGCGGAGGCCTGGGAGCCGGGCAGCCCGGGGGCAGGGTGGGAGGGGCTGGGGGGAGGCCGGTCAGCTTCTGGATTCCAGAGGTCAGCCCAGGGTCAGGTGTAGGAGGGAAGACGGTTGACTCAAGATGTAAGAGTGGTCTAGGGGAGAAGAGAGCTGGGCTCCGCTGTCCCACCAGTCCGACCCCTCCGCCTGTGGAGCCCCCTGTGCGCCTTACAATGGGGTGAGGGCCGTCTCTGTCACCCGCTCGGCAAACACTTGGCCAGCGAGGCAGTGCACCACCCCAGAGCAGGGCGGTGGCATCCCCTCTGACCCTGGGAGGGGGACTCCTTGCCGTCCAGTCCTTGTCATTGGCCTGTGCTCCATGACAACTGTGCAGTGAACGGATGTGTCCTCTTACGGGGCCAGCTGGCTCCTACAGGTGGAGTTCAGTGGCCGAGGGCACAGGCTGGGCATCAGACCAAGCAGGCTGGAGTCCGGCTCCCCCAGGTACTAACTGAGTGACCCTGGGCATATCACAGAGCCCCTCCGTGCCGCAGCTCCTCACGTGCCAATGGGCATGGCAGCGCCCTCCTGGGGCTGCCAGAGGGCTGGGCGGACACGGCCATGGGCGCGGGTGCCAGCCAGGTGCGGGCCGGGCCGAGTGCTGGAGGTTATCCCTGCGGCTCCCAAGGGGCAGCTCCAGACTGGATGGATCCGCCCAGGAGGATGTCTTGGTCAGGCTGTGGGCAGGGGCCTGTGGGGGGAGAGCCCCGCCGGCTGAGAGACGAGGACAGAGCCCGTGCGAGTCTACCACTCACAGCTCTGTGGGAAAGCCCTGCCTGCTGCGTGGGCAGCTCAGCTGTGCAGGGACAGTAGGGCGAGGAGGCACTGCAGCCTCTCAGAGAGGCCCAGCAGTTTGTGTCACCTCTGCCTCCCTGGGGTAACACGGGTCAGCGCCCCTGAGGCCGCACCAGGGGCAGGGAGGGCTTGGCTCCCAGAGGAGAGGCAGAAGTGTCTCAGGGTGGTTCCTGAGCTCTGTCACCGACCCTGAAGGGCTGCCTTTGGAAGAGGTGCTGGCAGGCTTGCTGGGTGTGCATGCCGGGGGCAGCCGGCACTCCCGGTGGATGAGAGCTAGAGGTGTTCTAGAAAAAAATAGCTTTGAGGGAGAACAAAACAAAACAAGAGTTTCTTCCCTGGAGAGCAATGGAATCTGTAGGGTGGTTGTTCTAGAGGCCTAATAAAACTACCACTGCACTGGATGGCCTGGGACCCGTGCACCACACCCCCTGCCCTCGGTGCCCCCAGTCCTCACTGGAATCCCCAGGGCCCCCCAGAGCTCGGTTAGAAAACCTCTCCTACTGCTAAGTGTTCTCGGTGGCTGGCCTGCAGTGCGCTTCCTGGGCCAGGGGTGTATCTGGGGGAGGGTGTGCCGAATCAGGCAGGAGGATGGGAACAGACTCCTAGGACTCCCCTAGGTCTCCAGGACTGTGTGGTCTGCCCCATCAAGGCCATGTCTAGAAGCAGAGACGCCCCAGTGGGTCACCCGGGCACCCGGCAGCCCAGTGACTCCAGTTTTGTTGGTGGGGGAGTTGGGGGGGATCTTCTGGGAGCAAGGTTTATTCCTGAGGTTAATAATAGCAATAATAATAGCTAACATTTATCACGTCCTTTTTCATCCTCCCAACCACCCTTCAAAGTGGATGCTTTAATAACTAATTTATAGAGCAGCTAAGGAGGTTTTCCGAGTCCAGGTAACTCGTTAGGGGCAGATCAGAGAGCCGAGCCCAGGCAGCCCGGCTCCGGGCCCGTGTTCGGGGCCACTCCACTCGAGACGGGGCTCTCTTGTGGGAAATGGACAGGGATGGGGAAGGGGGAAAGCCCAAAGTTCAACTTGTGCTGCGCGTGCGTCTGTGTCTGCAGCAGCGCCTGCCCTCACACGCACCTCCACTCACCCACGTCCCCCTGGCACCTGCTCGAACTCCCGACATTGACGCTCCCTCCGAGTGTGGTTTCTTGTTTGTTCTCATCTGGCCACAGGCATAGATTTTTATTAACATCACCTGCTGGAGGCGCTGGGCAAATGAGAGCTGCGCTCCCTCCAAATCGTGACCGTCCCACCCCACCCCACCCCACCCACCCTGCCGTGGTTTGGGGTCTCGGTGGGTATTTTATTTTCTTCTGAGAAGCCAGCACAGCACTACTGTGGGCCAGAGCATGGGGCCCAGGGGACATGAGCTGGCTTTCCAGAGCCCTGCCCAGGGGCTTGGGTCTTTCCAGAGCTGCCGATTATAAACAGATGCTCCTCCGGGGACCAGGCGGCTCCTGTCGCTGGTGGGACTGTGCTCTGCAGCTGAGCTCCAGCCATGAACGTCAAGTCCAGGCCTTAGTGTGGGCCCCTCTCGGCGAAGAAGGCGAGGCTGGGCGGGGAAGAGCCCGCTCTCTGGTCAGCAGATGTTCCCAGAGGCCTCCGGGGGCCGGTGCCACGTGACAGTGTTAGCTGGCTTCTGTCTACTCTGTGCCTGGCCCACACTGGGCGCTGAGGTCACATGGTGAGTAGCACTCCGTGACAGACTTCATGAACGCGTGGGGAGGCAGAGGGCTCACCCACAGGCCCAGCACCCCCGCATCTATGCGCAGCGGAGGTCCGACCGGGAGTTAGGGGTGGTGGTGGGGAACGGAATTCTGAGCCACACTGTTCTGCTCATTCTGAGCGGTATGACCTCGGGCAAGGCATTTTGCCCGTCTGAGCCTCCCCCACGAAATGGAGAGAGTAACCATCCCTGCGTGGGGTTGCAAGGAGGAGAGAACACACGTGGGTGTGCTCAGCACCGCGCCTGGCCCACGGCAGATGCTCAGCAGACGTCAGCCATGGTACTGTGTTGTGTGTAGTGAGGATGGAACAAGCCGCCCGAGAAACTTAAGAACTGAAGGAGCCTTCAAGCAGGGTTCTGCAGGATGAATAGGAGTCCACAAGTATGCCTGGCACTTAACACAGAGAGACAGCTTGTGCTGAGCACGAGGCAGGGTCACAGAGAGCCCACAGTGGGCGAGATTTAGCCCCTGCCTTCCAGGAGACAGGAAGTAGGCCCAACAGGGCGCTGACGACACACACAAGGCCAAGTGCACCGTGGGAGAGCGTTCACACACCGGGAGCTCCAGGGCCCCTCAAGCTCCCCCGTCATTCAGTCAGCAATGGGGAGAGAGATGCCAATGGGCAGTGGATGGGAGCCCCGAAAAGGCGCTGCCGGGCGCAGGGGCGGCAGGGGTTGGGCCTGCAGCTCTGGGGCTCCTGTGCCTGAAGGATCTACCTGGGACTGATCTGCCGGGAAAGCTCGGTGCTGCCTCCTGTCCTAAGATCTTAATGACGGTACTTGTCCTTTAGAGTCCTTGCCCCTTATACGGAGGAAGCAAACGGCAGTCAGCCACGATCCCACCCCCAAACATCCCCTGTCCCTGTGCAGCCTGGTGACCCCCCAACCTGTCGAGTTTGTAGGGGTGAGATTATCCTGTGTAGGTAATGCTGCACCTTTTTTTTCCGGCACATTAGATCTCTGAGCGTATTTCCGTGCCGCGAACACTCATCATTTTAATGGCTGCAGGGGAGGGAGGGCTGAGAGGCTGTGCCGTGCTTTTCTGGGCTCTTCCTCCCCGTGGGAAACCACGAGGAGAACACTTACCGCACACTGGGTGGGCGCCAGCGTCAGCGTGCGCAATCCCAAGAGACCACGTGAAGCGAGGAAATGGCTTCTCTCCTGCTGGCAGAGGGAACGATGGTGACAAATCCGGGTTCAAATCCCAGCTGTCACGCAGCTGCTGTGTGACCTCAGACTAGTTGCTTAGCCTCTCTGAGCTGCAGTGTCCTTATACAAGGATGTCATATAGCAACCCCATAAATCCCCCAATTTAAATGAAGTTCTCGTTTAGTCTTTGTCCCACTCGTGGTCATTTGTGTCCGACGGTTTCCTCCTTCCTTTGGGTCTTCCTCCCCGGGAACGTGGGCCCCCGGAGGTAGGACCGTGTCTGCGCTGCATTGCTCTCGGTTGGCTCCCTAGCACCAGGCACAGCGCCCAGGCCGCAGCGGACCCTCCGCACTGTTCGGGTGAGCAGATGGACGCGTCGTCCTGCGTGGGGCGTGGCGTGAAGCTTCAGGAGGACTGGGTGGGCGCGCCTGACACAGGCGTAGAACTCTTAAAGCTCAGAATATCCCACAGTGCCTCGGGGCTCCAGGGGGCGCTTCTGTGGGAGACAAAGACTCTGGGTTTGAATCCTGCCTCCACCACCCACTGAGGGTGACTTTGGGCGTTTATATCCTACAAAAAGTGGACAATAATAGCCTTCAACTTGGGGGCTGTGCAGGGGTTCCAGCTGGCTGTCACCTCTGTCCGGGTGGCTCTGCAGGGGGGAAGGGGAGGAGCCGCGCCTTTGCAAGGAGGCCCTGGCTGCACAGGGCGGCCATGGCCGGTGTGGGCCCACTGCCCCGGGAGGCCACAGGTGTTTGTCCTCTTACCTCCTCCTCACCAGTCACAAGGCTCAGGAGGACAGAAGCTAACCATTTGCCCCAGAGGGGAGGGCAGGCCAGGAAGTGTTGAGCTACCCTGAGCCCTTATTTTATAAACCCAGCTTAAGAGTAAATCCCGGGCCGCTGACCCTCCCCAGCTGCTCCCTGTCATGGGAGTTAATTACGAGGAGGCGCATTGGGTTCCCAGGGCCCATAAATCTGCCCCCTCCCCAGCCTGCCCACCCCGCAGTCTTCTCAGACCCCTGCCTGCCTCCTGCTGCCTGGGGCTCACCTGTGTCCTGGCACTGGGCGGGCCTCTTCTGTCAGCTGTCCAGGGTCGGCAGCAGGCAATTCTGGGCAGGGGCCACCCGGTGGGCCTGCTGAGCTCTACCAGCCAGTGTCCTGGTCCCCAGAGGGGCCTGGGTGACAGGCTTGAGGAAGAAGAGAGGCCCCAGCCATTCCCGCTCCCTCCACTCAGCTCCCTCACTGCCCACCTGCCATGGACCAGCCCTGGCCACGCTGCCACCATGGAGGTGCACCTGGGTCCGAAGACGGGAACACCTCCAGCCTGGAGGGACTCTGAACCTCCACCGAGGGCCTGGGGACGTGTGAAGCAGTGCTGCACAAACACAGAGACACAGCAAGGCCCACGCCTGCCCCCACCCCAAGCCTCATGTTTGTCTGAGACAAAAACCCCTCGTCCTGTTTCCAGGGCCTTGGCCTCTGACCTGGCTCCTGGCTCCTGGCCTCGCGGCTCAGCCCAGGGCGGTTTGAAGCTCTGGGGAACCCCAGGTCTTGTGGGCCGTTGGTCTCGGTAGACTCTGTGTTGAGGGTTCCGAGACCCTGAACAACTCTGTCAGGGAAGATGGGGCGGTCTCAGCCTCCCACGCTGCCCTACCTGTGCTCCCGAACTTCTATTCATCCACTCAGCAAAGAGCACAGGCTGGCTGGGGGCGGGGTGAAAAATGTACAAGCCAGAGTCAAGGGCCCGGGGCCCCCAGCCCCATTGGTGCGGGGCGGGGGGTGGGGCTCTGAGCAGAGGCCCGAGGAGGCCAGTCCCCCAGCCACCGGGGGTGTCCTCCACAGAGCCTCTGAACGAAATGGCCAAGCCCCAGGGTCCCGCCTGGGTGCAGGCCCCACCCGTGGAAGGCAAGGAGCGCAGCTTCGCTTCACCTCCCTCACCCCAGCCCTGTGTCCCTCTTTGGCTTGTTCCTCCAGCCATGTAGGCAAGGCTGGCCTCTCGGGTCCCCTGACTGCCTGTGTCCTGGGCAGACCACACTGGGGCTTGAGACCCTTGCCCTCCTTGCTGTACCTGGGGACTCAGGGGTCTGGGAAGAATTACTCTGGGCCCTCAGGGCCACCTTTGCCGGAACCGCACACACACCTGTTTGCGCCAAGAAGAACCCCACATGCCCAGAATGAAGGGCACCCATTGGGGCTGCTCTGCTGCCCCAGACCCTCTGAGGTGCCGTTTGTGCTCCCAGGCCTCTGGACCCATGCACCTTCCAACAAGCCCCCTACTTTAAGCTTCTCCCCTCTGTCAGCTTGCCCCCAAATTCTCCAAGTCCCCAGAGTCCCCTGCCTCGCCAGACCCAAGGGAACTGTGCAAGCTCCAGGGTCCTACTTCCCTTCTGAGTTGAAGGTGGGATGGGGTTAGGGAGGGACCAGAGCAGGAGAAGGGAGGCCGAGGATTACCTTCAGCTCACTCAGGTATACTCAGAGGATGGGTGGATATGGATGGATGATGGATGGGTGGTGGATGGGGTGGGGTGGATAGAAGTAAGGGATGAGGGGTGAGGGATGACGGATGGATGGATAGATGGGAGAAAGGATGGATGGACAGACAGATGGCGTGACAAGGAAGGATGGAAGGAAACCGGGGTGGGAAGGAGCAGGCTGACAGTAAACTGCCTCCCTGGAACAGGTGCTGTGTCTAGGCTTCCCCGTGAAGTGCCTCCCCAGCCGCTCCTGGAGCACGTCCTAGGTCTGTTTTCAGTTCCACGGACAAGAAAGCGTCTCTTGGAGCCGCTCTAATTGCAGTTCGCTTGCCCTTGACGGGCTTCTGGGTCAAGGAGAGGCCCTGAGGGCGTCCTGCCCCATAATCCGTCCTCTGGGTCAAGACTGTAATTAAAATGATCCAAGGGGCTGGACCAGGTGGGTTTTCCAACTGGGCTTTCCCAGAGTTGTCTTAGCGGTTGAGAAAACACTTTTATTTCCTTTTTAAAACTACTTCAAAAGTTTTAAAAACTCTAATAAAAAATCAGATTCACCGGAGACCACAGCACCTTGCGTGTTCCTACGGGTCCCGCCTCTCTAAGATCTCAAGGTCAGCAGCTGGTAAACTGGTGCTACCAGCAACTGCTTGTTGGTGTGACTTCGCTCTACCTTTGTCACGGAGCAAAGTTCAGAAACCAGCTGGATTCCGGCCCGATGTCATTGGCCCTCCATCTGTGACACCCCCTCGAAGGTGCCTGCCTACCCAACACGGCCTTTCCGTTCTCGTTAGCTGCCTTCAAAGTGAGAGAACACGGACTTGGACCCGTAATTTATTCCTAGTGTCGGTGCCACACGTCGGGGTTTCCATGCTGGGCTTTATTTTTAAAGGAGGCGTTTCACCGACCGTTTTGAAAAGCAACAGGAGAGATGGAAGCAAGGGCCCACCCGCCTCCAGGAGCCGCTCGTCGCTTCTCTCCCTGCTTGTCTCCAGCCCCGGCCTTCCCTCCCTCTGCGCCCCTGCAGCTGAGCCTTAGTTGGGGGTCTTAGTCCTGCTGCCTTCGACCCTTTTACCAACAGGGGCCTCTCTGGACCCCAGGCCGCGTCAGGAGCTGTGTCGTTCTTGTTTAGGTCGAGCGAGGTTGAGAAACAGCCGGGCTTCTCTGCTGAGCCTTTGTGGCCGGACATTCATAAATTTGTCCAACCCTTTTAAGAATCCATTTCTGTCATACCAGGGTTGCCTCCTGTGTAATGAGTGCTGGGTTTATGAACTGGGGGGCAAGGCAGTTTCCCCCTCAGTGGGAGCCTGGCTGCCTCTCCTCCCGGCCCCCCTTCTGCGTGTGACCAAGTGTGACCACCGCTGGGTGAGGGCTGGGCTTACCCTCCGTGCGCCTCAGGGCCCGAGCCTCCCAGTGCTGTCTCACGGCTGATGCTCCTAAACCTGGCTCTAGACCTAATTGGTGAGAAAGCCAGGTTGTTCCTAGCTGAGAACCTTCTGGAACATCCTACGGAAAGAGCTCAGCGATTGCCTCTAACTAGGCAGGGTAACTGGAGTTGGGCCGGGAGGAGGCTTAATGCTGGCAGGAATTGGAAGACTTGCAAATAACCCGTCAATGAATCGGTTGGAACCGATGGGTTCCCTGCAGAGCAGGCTGGATCCCTTTAAAAAAGCATATTGTTCATTTGCTTTGCACACTCTCTTTGGATGGAATCGGCTGGTTCAGTGCTGTTATTCCTTCCTTCCAGATCGTTCTCTGGGGCCGGACTGAGAAATGCCTGAAGGAGACGACAGAGGAGATTCGGCAGATGGGCACCGAATGCCACTACTTTATTTGTGACGTGGGCAACCGGGAGGAGGTGTACCAGACGGCCAAAGCCGTCCGGGAGAAGGTGAGCTGCCTGGGAGGGTCCTTTCTCAGCTCAGCGGGACACAGAGAGAGAATGCCAGCCCAAGAGAACCTTCTCGTGTGGCTGGGGACACGGCATGGCTGGTAGCAGAACAGCTGTTTCCAGAGTGTCTCTGGGGGGCCCTCCCATGATGCCGGCCCACACTGTGTGCGCGCATGTATGTGCATGTGTGTATGTGATGTGGGGGGCAGGGATTGGGAGTGTGGGTTGATTACATGATAGAAGTAACCATCTCTTGTCCCCTTTGGAATTTAGACCTTGTGAGTTTCTCTCCTAGGCCCTGGGGCCAGGGGGCGGGGCAGGGGGGTGCGGGCCACGTCCCATTTCCGTCTGGGAAAGCTCTGCCACTGACTCCAGCCTCGGTGTCCACTGGGTGTGTCGGTGAGCTCCAAGAGAGCAGACACCACCTCGATAAGCACAGGGTGAATGTCAACAGTTTTTACATGACAGTAACCTCATTTATTACAAATGCACCCTGTGCCAGGTACAGTATGTGCCATAAATTATTTCTGAGCCTCAGAACAGCTCTGGCGTGCCCATCAGCTCCATCTTACAAACCACGGCCAGTTCTCAGAAGGGCAACGTGGCCCCAGGTCACGTGGCGGGGTCCCGCCCCTGTAGGGCGCAGGCCCCTGGCGCTGCCCTGACGGAGTCTGTGGCCCCTGTGCGCTGCAGGTGGGCGACATCACCATCCTGGTGAACAATGCCGCCGTGGTCCACGGGAAGAGCTTGATGGACAGTGACGACGACGCGCTCCTCAAGTCCCAGCACATCAACACCCTGGGCCAGTTCTGGGTGAGGACTCCCGGGCAACCCAGCCCCGGCTGGGAACGTTGACCTGTTCCTTCTGTCCAGGGGGCCTGGGTGCTGAAAGGGAGCAAGGAGAGGCTCACCAGGGCTTGGGCTCAGGCCAGAAGGGATGTCCAAGGACAAGGTGGCCAGACAAGAGGAGTGACCGGGTGGACTTCCTGCGGGAGGCAGCCCTCGGCCCCCTGCCGACCTGGAAAGGCTCCATCATTGGGGTTGTGCGTGTGTGCAGGGCGGTCTGTTCTCCCTGAGAGGGGGTGGCAGGGGCTTTGGGGGTATGGCTGCTCCCCACTGACCTCCCCGCCCACCCTCAGACCACCAAGGCCTTCCTGCCTCGCATGCTGGAGCTGCAGAACGGCCACATCGTGTGTCTCAACTCTGTACTGGCCCTGTCCGCCATCCCCGGTGCCATCGACTACTGCACATCCAAGGCCTCAGCCTTCGCCTTCATGGAGAGCCTGACCCTGGGGCTGCTGGACTGTCCGGGCGTCAGTGCCACCACCGTGCTGCCCTTCCACACCAGCACCGAGATGTTCCAGGGCATGCGGGTCAGGTCAGTGAGCCAGGGGCGCGTCCTTCTGGGACCTGCCTGCAGATTGGCCCAGGCAGGAGGTTCAGTGTGCACAGAGAGAGCTCAAATATGCAAATAGCCTGGCTGGTGTAGCTCAGTGGATTGAGCGCGGTCTGCAAACCAAGGGGTCGCCAGTTTGATTCCCAGTCAGGGCACATGCCTGGGTTGCAGGCCAGGTCTCCAGTGGCGGCCACATGAGAGGCAACCACGCATTGATGTTTCTCTCCCTCTGTTTCTCCCTCCCTTCCCTTCTAAGAAAAATGTATGAATAACCTGGAGCCCTTTCTCTTTGGCTTTGAGGTCTGGCACCTGATCCTCTGCCTATCCTCTGCCTGCAAGGCGGTGGGATGCTACAGAGGTTTAGGGTCCTGCGTCCAGGGCAGAGAGCATTTCCAAAGCCCCAGTTTGTGCAGCGGAAACCACCTGCTGTCAGAAGAGAGCGGAGTGCTGCTCCATGTGGGAATCTCAGAAGCGTTATGCTGAGCAAAAGAAGCCAGAGACTATAGGCTTCATTCTGGGTGATTCCATTTGTATGAAGTTCTAGAACAGGCAAAACGGGGCCATGGCGATAGAAGTCAGAGCCGGGTCACTCCTGGAGCGGGGCGGGGGGTAGGCCTGCAAGGGTGCATGAGGGAACTTTCCAGGCTTTTAGAAACGTTCTCTCTTCTTGATCGGGGCCTTGGTTACATGGGTAAAAATGAACCCCACTGTCCACTTCAGGTTTATGCCCTTTGTTGTAGGCAAGTTACAGGCACTCGGCGCGTGCGCGCCGCGTGGGAGCCACTCAGCACAGCTTCTCGAGGATGACCGGGTGTGGCTCTGGTGATCGAGAATCAAACACACCTGGTTTTGGTCACCCCTCACCTGTGCGCAGCCGGGAACTCCTGTGCTGGTGTTGTTACCTCTCTGAACTTCCCTTCGCTCAGGTGCAAAACGGTGGAAATACGATTTTCTTCATGGGGTTTCTGGGAGAAGTAAAAACAACACGGGTGACCTCTAGAGCAAAGCCTGGGGCACACTCGGTGCTCAGTAATGAACCCCTGGTCTGGCTATCCTCGCTAACGATAAACATCTTCGTAAATGCATCTGTTATTAATTTTCCTGGCAACTGTCTCTTCAGTTTGTCACCGAAGTGGACGTCTCCACCTGACTTGCATGCAAATTATCAGAGATTCTGAGTTCAGAGGAGGCTGGATTAATGACTGTCAATGTCCCGAGTTGGCTCCCTCTGCCCAGGTCTTGGGTGGGTTTCTTTTCACCTGGGCATGCAGCAAGTGCTCAATGAGTGCACATCGGAGGGAAATGCACCAGCGGCAATCTCGGTTTTAACTGGGCACCTTGGGTGCAGAAGTAGGCGGGATGCTTGCAGACCCTGCCTTCCCGCGCTTTGAGAAGGAAATGCGAGGTTTCCCGCAAGTCACTTTCCCACAGTGGTGAGTGTGGGCCCAAACTGCCTGTGTCTGTCGCCTCGGGCAAGTCACTTTTCCTGTGTTAGTGTCATCATCTCTAAGAAGGAGTTGATAAGAGTGCCCCCGTCTTTATAGGTTCGATGCTCCTGTGTGTGAGTAACTAGCCTGCCTGGCCAGCAGCGAGCCCCAGCCGGGGCCCCAGCAAGCCCCAGCAAGCCCCTTTGGGGGTCTCTGGGCCACACTGGAAGAAGAAGAGTTGTCTTGGCCCACACATTAAATACATTGTGACATATCATCACAAAAAAAAATCTCCTAATGTTTTAAGTAAATTTACAATTTTGTGTTGGGCCACATTCACGGCCGCCCTGAGCTGCTTGTGGTCCGTGGGCCACAGGTTAGATGCCCCTGCTAGACAAGGTTACTTACCTGTCGAGCAGGAAGCCCCGAGGGCTTGGGAGAAGACTAGTAAAAGGGTGCTTGGTGTTGACTAGTGCCTCACCAACTCCCACTTCCTGAAAAAAAGGAGAAAAGCACTGGTTTCTTCCCCAACTGGGCTTAGCAGCTTCCCAGGGCAGAGGGCGGGAGGCAGATGTTTAGGGCAAAATTGATGGGTTTCCCGGCAACAGTGGCCGTCGAGTTGGGTGCTGCTATTCCTTCATGGCTGTTGACTGACCGTCGTGTTCCAGCCTCACCAGACGCTCTACAGACTCTGCCACATTGGCCCCAGTGGCCCCGAGAGAGAGCGCGTGTCCCCATTTCACAGACAGGGAGCTGAGGCTCAGAGACGCGAAGTGACTGGCCCAAGGCCACACAGATGGAAATTGGCCGTGCGGGCTTTCCCCAGAGTCTGCGCCGCCACCTCCGTGGGAGTGCATAGCTCAGTGGTTCCCAGATGCCCCTCCCCCCTGCCGAGGGGAGAGAGGAGAATGGGGCCCCTTGCTCAGGTTCTCCTGCAGTCTTGCCCCCCGGCCCTTGCCTTCCCTCCCCCAGGAACAGGATGGGCCCAGGCGAGGACTGGAAAAGCAGACTGTCTGCCGGGTCTGTAGGCTTCCCACACCAGTGAGCTGCCTCCACATGCTCAGCCCCGAGGGACCCTGGAGGCTGGCCTTCCTTCCGGACTGCAGGCTCCTGGGACCTCAGCCGCCCGTTTGACAGCAGAGGAAGCCCAGGGCGGGGGCCGAGATCCGTGGACTCTCTGAGGCCAGCCCAGTGGGTGTGGGGGACCAGAGAGTTGTCTTGCGCTCAGAGTGGCTCCAGACCCAGGCAACTCAGCACCCTTAATCCTCCTGGTGCCAGAGCTGTGTGGGACGGAGGTCAGAGCCTGCAGGCCCCAGAGGGGTGGGACCAGCAGCGCATGAGGGCGGGGCCAGAGCCTGGGGCTCTGTGCAGGCCTGGTTTGAATCCCTCATCCCCCACCCACGCCCCAGAGCCTCAGTTTCCTCCTCTGTAAACTGGAGTGAGTGACACCCGTGAGCACTTCTCACAGGCCGGGCCCTCAGGGGGCGGCATCGTTCTATGGGTCTCAGGTGAGGTGCCCGCGAACAGGCTCGAGCAGCCCCTGGTGTTGCCTATTTGGTCATGTGTTCATCTGTCCACCCCAGCGAGCGAGTGAACCAGCAGGCTGGGCAGGGAAGGGCATTCTCCGCAGAGGCCCTGCTTCCAGACGGGATGAGCCGCTCATCCAGTGCCCGTTCATTCAGTAAACATTTCTTTTCTTCTTTTCTTTTTTTTTTTAAAGAATTTATTTATTTATTTTTAGAGAGGGAAGGAAAGGAGGGAAACAGAAAGGGAGAGAAAAACATTGACCAGTTGCCTCTTGTATGTGCCCCGGGGACTGAATCCAAAACCCAGGCATGTACCCTGACCGGAAATTGAACCGGTGACCTTTTGCTTTGTGGGACAGTACCCAACCCACTGAGCCACCCTGGTCAGGGCTCAGCAAGCTTTTTTGGAGCTTCTATTATGTGCCGGACCCAGCCCATGGGGAATACACTGGAGCAAACACCCACCAGGCCTCTGCCCTCGTGGCGCTCAGTCTGAGGGGCCAACCGACCACTGACAAAGACACAGGGAAGCAGGCAAGGCCATTCTGGACGTAAACGTGGTGAAGCAAATTAGCAGGGGACGAGACTGGAGGCCACTGTGAGTGGATGAGCTGTGATGCCTCCCTGAGCAGGAGCTGGGAGGAAGGAGCCAGGCCGGTGGGCCAGCTGGTGAAAGACCCTGAGACAGGAAAGAACTTAAGTGACAGGAATCAAAGGATTGGCTGGGCAGCTGGATCAGGGTGAGAAGGGAAGAGCGGGGCCAGGTGGTAGGCACTGCCACCCCCTCCTCCCCTCCCATCCCACGCTACAGGTGCACCGGGAACGATGGAGCCCTGGAGGCTCAATGAGCTGTGAGGGAGTGAGGATATCCTGACACGTCCATGGGCAGAGGGAGGAAGAGGGCAAAGATCCCAAACAGGTCTCGAGTGTCCCAGGCTCAGGGAGACGCCAAAGGGATGACCCAGACCCGCGTCTCCCAGAGAAACCGACGAAGTCTCTTCCTGCCTTCAGGTTCCCCAACCTCTTCCCCCCACTGAAGCCGGAGACGGTGGCCCGGAGAACGGTGGAGGCTGTGCAGCTCAACCAGGCGCTCCTCCTGCTCCCGTGGACGATGCACGCCCTCATCATCCTGAAAAGGTATGGGGCGGGGGGAGAGCGCTCAGGGTTCGGCTCTGGCAGCCACAGCCCCTTCTCCCAGAGAAGAGTCCTCACACACACATGACCGATGAGTCATGTCTGCTGTGGGCATGAAGGCGACAGTGGTGGCTTGCATGCCAAGGGTTTCTGTCCTTAATTTGGGGCAGCGGTTCTCAAACTTGCTGGTCTCAGGACCCCTTTTCAACCTTAAAAATTATTGAGGCCCCCAGAGAGCTTTAGTCTGTGTGAGTTCTATCTACTGCTGTTTACTGTATTAGACATGAAAACGGAGAAAAAATTTTACAAGATTTATAGAGGTGTTTATATTTACAATATTACTTATTTATAAATAACAATAAAAATCTGTCACCGTGAATGATTTTTTTTTTATGAAAAATCAGTAAATTTTCAAAAAGGAGAAAAGAATGCAGTGAGAAGAATGGTATTGTTTTCCTTTTTTTTTTTTTTTGCAAGACTCTTCATTGTCTCACATAATTGAAGACAACTGGGTTCTTATGTCTGCTTCTGCTTTTAATCTGTTGTGATGTCACACATCCTTTAATCCGTGTTGCTTCTGGAACACTCCGGCGAGCACTCGTGAGAGAACAAGCGAGAAGGCCAGCGACGTCTTAGTGTTGTTATAAAAGTGGTGCGACCTCGCAGACCGCCGAAGGGACCTCGGGCACCCCAAGGGTTCCTGGGCCGCACTTTGAGAACCACTGCTCGAGACCGACAGTTGGCCCCAGGCTTCAGGAAGTTTCCCCTAATGGGGAAGACAGAGCTTTCGGTGCCGAAGGCTCAGCGCTCACGGACATGTCACAGCGCTGGTCGGGTGGGCTCCACCAGGGCAGACCCCCGGGGGCGGTAGGCTTATGGGAGGAGGTGGTCCTCCTCCTCCAGGATTTGCCCGGAATCACATTCTTTAGAACTTTCCATCAGAGTCCTTCACTGAAGGGGCCACGCCATCCCGCCCACGCACAGGTGGGCTCCTGGCTCCTCTTGCCCCACCCCCTGGCTGGCTGAACCCCTCTAATCCGGAAGGCCTTTTCAGGAAGTGAAACGCCCCAGTTCCTTTACTGGGTATGGACTCCCAGGAAGCCCGCTTCCCCTCTGGCTGCATGTCACGTGGGCTCCCACTGTGGACACAGAAACCTCCTAAGAGGGGACACACTAACCAGTCCTTTCTCCTCCAAACCCAAAGCCCTTTCAGAGACACGGAGCGACGGGGGTGGGAGGGCCAGGAGGCACCGGAGGGCATTGCGCGGCCCCCCTGGGTCCATACTGATTGTTGCTCCGAGATGCTCCTCGGCTACCTCTGGAGTCCCCAGAAGAGCAGGGACTCCGGCTCTCACCAAAGCCAGGCTGCCCCCTCCACCTCAGGGAGCTGGCTAGAAGCCTTTGGGACATTCTAGAAAAAAGCTGGGCTGTCTAGAGCATCATAGCACTCTTACAGTCAGCTTCCAGCCAGCATTTCCTGTTCCATCCTGTGCAACTTCCCCACGGGGAGCTGAGGCCACATTCCCTGCATTACACCCTCTCTTCACCCACCCCAAGAGAAATCTTTACAGGTTCAACACCATTGCCACCACCTCCAGGAAGCCTTCCAGATTGCCCTCGCTGGAAGGGGGCCTTTCCCATCTTGCACCTAGTATGGGCCATGGCCCTTCCATTTGATTCAACAAATGGATTGAGTCCCTTTCATGCCGGGCCCTGTGCTAGGGACCAAAATCAGAGGTGACATATCTGCCACAAGGTCCCACATAGGCTTTACAAGTAAACAGTGAGGATAACACCAGGGCTTGGTGGGGAAGCAGTGGACTATGGGGAACCCAAGGAGAGGCCTGGGCTTGAGTGTGGGAAGTGTCCCTGGAGGAGGTGACGCCCAGTACCTAAGTGCTTGGCACCACACAGTAAATATTTGTTGAATAAGTGGCATTTGGAGTTCACTGGTCTCTGAGATACCTATGGGCCCTAAAATGCAAAAGAATGTGGCTTTGACGGTTTATTTTTCCCGCCCACCCTTTGCCTTATAAACAGTCGTTTATCCACTTACTCAAAAGCGCTTCCTCTGTGGAGGGGTGGGTGGGGGTGGGCATCACTCTACTTCGCCATTTGGGCGGCCACTAGGGACCCAGCGGCTGGTCCCCCGCCTCACTGACCATCTTTTCTTTCCTCCCTCTTGGCTCCCCCAGCATCCTCCCACAGGCTGCCCTGGAGGAGATCCACAAATTCTCAGGAACCTACACCTGCATGAACACTTTCAAAGGACGGACATAAAGGCGGGACGTAGGCACGCTCGAAAGCCACGGAGCCTGTGGGGACCGTGGCCACCTGGGCACACTTCTGCGGGGTGAGCAGGACTGCCCCTCCCAGGGAAGAATCTGCCTGCCCCCTAAGCCAGCCACAGGACCTTTGCACAGGACTGACAGGCATAACTCGGACCCCCATGGGGAGGCAGGAAACCAGCCAGCAGCCGCCTTGACAATTTTGTACATTTCTAATTCTGTAGAATTTATTGTTAAATTGCTTCTCAAGTCTAATCAGCCTCAGCAGCGTGCAAAGACTATCTTCTGGAAGGGTCTGGGCACAGATGTTCCCCCTTTCCCTCCAAAACCCACTCATCCTCAGCTTCTGCAAACTGGTGGGACGGCAGGAATGAAAAATAAAGAGAGATGGCTTTTGCGAGTTCCTTTGTTGAAGTCCTTGGCCCCTGGTCCTTGGTGGGCAGAGGGGAGGGGACCCAGCCCAACCACAAAATCCCATCCTTTGAGGATTGGTCTGTTTGGGGTCCCAGCTGCCAGGAGTGAAATGGGAGAGGAAGAGCTCGGGAGAGACATCAGAGCACAGGCCTGGGCACATGCGGTCCTTGCTGACTCGTCCAGGCCCCTCCCAACAGCCGTGGGTTAGGGGACACTTTGCCTCCCCACCCACTTCCCTGAATAGCCCTCTCTCCGCCCGGCCATGGCCCTGCCAGCCATGAAGCCATTGGCTTAGGAGGGCAGGCCCAGTCTTTGCTGAGTGCCCACTACCCACGTAGCACGTGCTGGGGCCTAAGAGGGGAATGTTATCGAGAAGCCAAAACTCTGAGGACCACCGGCACCACAAGGCCAGTGCTAGGGAACCACAGGGGGGTGCTCTGGGCCCCCCCCAGCTGGATTTGATCACAAGGGATAGAAGGGAAATAACAAAGGAGGAGGGAGGGGCCAAGGAGACTGACGGCTCAGCCAGTAGGAAAAATGACAGCTGAGAAGTGGGGAGAGAGGCCTCTGGCTCCTCTGGGATGCATTCTCCACTCCTGCAGCAGCGTAATGAACCTGACCTTGGGCACAGGGCACAGGGCACAGGTAGACCATGGAATCTCATCCAAGTAGCTTCTGTCTACACAGCTCTTGTGGGAGGAAGAGGGATTCAGGGAGGGGAGCAGGCAGCGAGAAGATCACAAATTCAATGGAGGCACCTCCTTCCCCGAGTGTGGCTTAAAGCCTGCAGGTACGCGCCACCCACATTCGAGGAAGATCAGCCTCGCAGCCTGGATGATGTCGGCCTGGTCCGTGTGCAGAGACGCCAAGTCGTGATCACGTCCGCTGTTCACTGAGCGCCTCCTGAGGACCGCCGCGTCCCGAGGCGTAGCACTTCCCTGGGATTGCCCACAGTCCCCAGCAGCTGCTGGCAACAGAAAAACGACTCTCGGGAACCCCTTTGAGGACTTTCCAAAGCCACAAGGTGTTTTCAGCCAGGATATGACCCCCAGGTCTCATGCCACCTGCTCTGGGAGGGTGGCTGCCACTCTGCTCTGTGTCATCTCCACTCTGGGACCCCGGCTGACAGAGGAGCCTCCGTGGGCGTGGGCGATGTCCTCCCGTGGCAGAGGTGGACCCACCTGGCCACCTGCACACAGACTCTGAGAGTTTCTGCCCGGAAACAACGCATCACTTCACTTGCATTTCATTGGCCAGAACAGGTCATGTGGTCAAGGTGGCCATGGGTGCAGCTGAGCATGCAGTCCCCACGGAGGAGTGCTCCAGAGTCCAGAACTGTCATACAGGCCGTCACGCAGCAGAAGACAATGTCCGTAAGAGCAGAAGGAAAAACTGAAGCGCAGGCAGCAGTAGAGGAGGCAGACGAGGCTGCTCTGGGCGACACAGTGGCCTCTCGGGGGTCTGTCCGCACCAGCTGCTGAGCAGCGGGCCGACGAGGCACTGATCTTTTTGTTTGTTCGTTTTTGCAGGGGGATGTTAGAAAGACCAGGTTGTAGGTGAGAGAACGGGCTCAGAGCAGGGAGGTTGGGTGCCTGGGTCTGTGGGGCCGGGGAGAGCCAGGGCCAGGATTTGAACCGGCTCCACCTGACCCACAAGTGCCCTCGCCTACTGCATCACCTTCATTTTGGTCCTCGATGACAAGTGCCACCAAACTGTGGGGGAGCAGGGGAGAAAGGCACTAGCGGGGTCCTCCTGGCACCCTTGCCAGCCTGCTGAGGTCGGGCCCAGAATGTCCCAGCCACACGCGTCACCCCGTTTGGGTGCGTCAGGCCACCACGGTGGGCCCCGGCTCGGCCTGCCCCGCCGCTGTGCCAGCACGCAGGCAGCGCCTGTCGCTGGCACTCCCAGGAGGTCAGCTGCGGGCAGACACGTCTCAGGGAGCAGGGACGGAAGAGGAGGAACCCCGACTTTTCCGAGCATTCCTGAGCGGCAGGCCAACCTCCGCGCTCACGGCCTGGCTACAGGCCAACCTTCTGGAGAGGATTCGACGCCTGAGGTTTCCATGAAGTTGCCTTTGGCCGGCAGGCCCGGAACACAGCGAGGACCCCGGGGGGTCTGAGAGGGCCGGGCCCCGTCTGCCCTCCGCAGTGCCCACTGGGACTGCGGTGGGGCCTTGTGGCTGCCCAGAGCCCCAGGCCTGGTCCCACCCTACCCCCTCCCTCTCCAATTGGACACTTTTCGTCTTTTTCTGGATCTTTTCCCAGAGGAACCAGGGAAAAAGCCTTGGGCGGGTTCCCAGGAGGCCCATCCTGGTTCCTCCCCGAGACGGTTTGGCTGCGTGGAGAGCGCAAGGGGAGAGCTAATTCTGTCCCTCTGGCTCCCCGAGCCCCACGGGCCAGGACAGGGTGTGCCCACCCGAGAAGGAGACCTGGGCCCTGGGAAATGGCCTGGTGGCCATGCCTGGGGCTCCTTCCCATCGACAAAGAGAACCGGATCGGAGGTAGGCACCCGGCCCGGGGAGACGCCAGACCCAAGCCCCGTTCTGACATGGTTCCGGGCGCCCAGGCTCTCTGGCCTGACGCGGGGTCAGCAATGGAGTCTTGTGGCCACTGGCCTGCTCCCTGGGCTAGGATGTTTTGAGAGGTGGACTCTCCTCTTCTCAGACCAAAATGATGGCCAGACGCAACCAGAGTGACGGAAGGTTTCTGGACTGACCGCAGCACCCCTACTCCAGCCCTTCTGATGGGCACACAGCCCATGACCCTGGGGATGCCCTGGTCTGATGGGCACCAAAGACAGAAGCCAGGTCCCAGACAAACAAACAAACCAACCTGCTGCCCAGGTGCTGAGCAGCACGGGCAGGGGTTGGGGGAGCAGTTATAGGTGGGTGGACAGGGCAGGGCTCATTCAGGGCCCCAGTGGGGCTCGCCTGCCCACCATGGCATCTCCGGGACTTCTCCCCCTGAGCGGTCTGCCTCTCCCCAAAGCGGAGTGGTACAGGCATCAGAACAAGAGCTCAGAGGTCTGTCTGTGAAGTGACCACCTATAGGCAGCCACCTCTGGCTTCAGGCAAAGCCAGGCCCTCGATGTCCAAGTCCCTCGATGCAGAAAGAAGGCCAGAAAGAGCTTGTGGGCGCCCACCACGCTGCTCGCCCTTTGGGTAGGGCTGTTAGACTGTGATCTGATTCACCGATGCCCATTAACACACTTCTGTGCATAAAACCGTGGGCTGCCTGCAGTGGGCCTGAGCCTGGGCCTGCAGGCTGCTGCCCCACAGACTTGCAGGTCCAACTGTCCCTCCCAACACCTCTCATGGTCCCCCTGAGGCCCTCAGCTTCCACCAGCCCGCCAGGAGGCCGGGAGGCTCCCCAAAGCAGGGGACCCTGTATTTGGGGGCAGGAACCCAGACCCTGGAGTTCCACCCTCCTGTATGTGACATCACCTTTCCCACCTGCAGGGTGGACAACTTGTCCCTGCCCTACCGGATCCAGTGGGAAGCCTCTAGCAACTCGAGGGGATGGTGTGATGCTGGCAGTCCCCACCGCTCGCTCCCAGGACACCGCTGCCCCCAGGACACCTCTCGCTGCAGGACAGCCAGGAGGTGACCCCCGCCCGTCCTCCCACCCGGAATTGTTTTCTCCCCTCTGTGCTGCTCAGCACCTGGGTAGCAGGGTTTGCTCCTTTGGGACCTGGCCTCTCTTTTCTGCTCCCCGTCAGACTGAGACACCCCACCTTGGCCCGGCCTGGGAGAACAG
The DNA here is from genome assembly GCA_004026765.1 of Micronycteris hirsuta. Lineage (NCBI taxonomy): Eukaryota > Metazoa > Chordata > Mammalia > Chiroptera > Phyllostomidae > Micronycteris > Micronycteris hirsuta. Next base: position 62,798 of record PVJI01004010.1, read on the forward strand.
GGTCCTTGGAGGCCTGGCAGGATCCCTGCTGGTTGGCGTTGGCGGAGGCCAGGGCTGGGGGAGGCCCCTGAGGAGGTCCGAGGAGCGGGGCCGCATGGGGAGGTGCTTCGTTGGGGATGTGGCCGCTGACCTCCAGCATCCATGGGGCAAGGTGGGGCACTTGTCTAGCACCTCCGCTGTCGCTGGCTGTAGGCAGGGCCCTTTGCACCCAAGCCTTTCTGTGGCTCAGGGTGAAAATAAACACAGAAGTCCCATGAGAAGTCACTGCAGGGAGTGGCGGGATGGCCACCACCCTGCGGGGAAGCTGCTCTGGGTACAGCGATCCCTCAGGTGCATGGCCAGGTGCATGGCCGGGTTCAGAGGTGGGGCCCTCCGAGAGCCACCCACTCGAGCTGTCAGGAAAGCCCTAGGGGGTGGCTCCACCTGCCTCTCCCTCCCCTGGGTGCTGGCCAAGCGCACAGCCGTGTGACCCGGGGTCAGGACTTCTCTGGACTGAGCCTCTGGGAGGGGCTATTTCTGCAGGGATGCCCACGGCCCTGCGCTCACACAGCCAGCCACCGCCTGTCCCCACCTGCAGGCACTGCCAGACATCCCCTACCTCCCAGAAGCGTCTCACCCGAGCCCAAGTCTCCGCCTTCCACCTCCGCCTTGTGCTTATTTTGTTCATCCCCCATCTCTCCACTTGCCGCGAGGACTGTTCCACATAGAACGGCTTCAGGGACTTACAGTTCACACAGCACACTGAAGGTGTGCAATTCAATGAACTCTGTCCCCACCTTCCCGGGCTGTGCAAATGTCACTACGACATCTTCGGGGACGTGCACACAGGAGGTGGTCTTCTGTGTCTGGCTCCGGGTTTGTCCTGAAGGTGCAGCTGTGTTCCTTCCCGTGCGGCATGGCCTCCCGCTGTGTGTGCACCGCGGTGCATTCGCCCAGTCCCGTCTCCAGGGACGTCAGAGCCGCTGTGACTTACTGCGGTCTCGTCCTCTCGGACTCTCTCTTCCCTCTAGACAGTGCAGTCCATGAGCACAGGGCACCAGGAAGGGCAGGGCACAGGCGACACTGGGCAAATACTTCTGTCTGAACGGAGAGGGACAGAACCTTTGTCACAGGCAGCCGACATCGGTGTGTGGCTTTCTTCCCAGCATGCCCGTTCTCCCTCCACCTTCCCTTAGGCATCCAGACGGGGCCCGGGAATGAAAGACTGGCGTCTCGTATTAAATGTGCTGGGCAGCCCCGGTGTGTCTCTCACGGGCACCGTGGGCATTTCCGTGGGGAGGATTCCTGTCGGGGGCCGTCCTGGGCACTGCTGGCTGTTCGGTGGCACCCCTGTCTCTGCTCACTAGATGCCTTCCCCTCCTAGTTGTGACAACCTGAGAGTGTCCCCCAGGGAGCTAATTGCCCCACCGGAGAACCCCTGTCTACACACATTTTCACGTTTCTTTTATATCACAACCTGGGGCAGTGGGACTTGAGCTTGAAGAGCGGAGGAGTCTGAGGCCTAGAGAGGCCAGGGGCCTGACCCCAGAGAAGGGATGTGCAGCTTCTGCCCCCAGGGGACGGCCTTGAACCCCCAGGCAGGAAGCAAGAGGCCTCCAATCGCCCGGGGCCTGCTTCTCCGTTTAAAACTCCCTCACGCCTCCCTCCCTCGTGAGCGAAGCCAACGCTGCAGAATTCTCTGGCCTGCCTCCCCCTTCCCCCCAAATCCTTATCATTCCTTTCATTTTTCAATGTTCATGAGACAAAGGAAATCAGCACTTGGAGGAAGACACAAGCTGTGTTTGTTCCTTAGCTGCTGCTGAGATGTAACCGGATCCCGCTTGGGGAGGCCACTCTGGGGCCACGCGCGGAGCCCGGCTGTGGGCACGTTAACGTCCAGAGCCCAGGCGCGCTGAGAGGCGGACGAGGCAAAGGTCCCCCAAATGCCACGGTGGGGTCCCGTGGCAGTGAGCTTCGTGTGAGGGTGGGGGGGCTGGGTTCTGGCCTGGCCCATCCCTGCTCAGCCACCCTGGCGGTCCCCAGTGGCCGAGAACCAGCGGATGACCAGGGGCAGCCCACTTGGCCAGCCCAGCCAGGTGCCGTGCAGCACGCAGAAGGGGAGGAGGCTGGACTTCGGGCCCAGCGACATCTGGCTGGCGTTCCAAACGCCGCCTCTGCGGGACCTGGGGCAGGTCACTGACCCGCCCCAAGGCTCGGCGTCCTCGTTTCTAGGGTGACACCCATAGCCTTGTCCTCCGTGGGCTTTTTTGTAAAATTCAAGTAAGTAACATACATAAATGAATGCATGCATACTTGATATTAATAATTAGCAATTCATAAATGAATAGATGTGTATTGTTGTATGTGTTTTATAATTGTTGTGTAGTTGGTATACCTGACAAACCCTCGGTGCTTCTGCGTATTTGATCGAGAACTCCCCCCAACACTGTAGAGGGAACAGAGGCAGAGAGAGAGACAGCCACCTGCCCAGGGCTTGCTACACAGCCAGCAACGGGCAGAGCCAAGGTCTGAACCCCAGAGTCTCGCAGCAAAGCCCTTGTGCTTAGCCCTGGGTTTCCTGGTTCCCAGGAAGGCTTCGTGGGGGCTCGCAGACGGGTCTGGAAAGAGAATGGAGTATACCTGTCGTCACTCACCCGTGCCGCCAGCCGGCCATGCAGCCGGGCCTCTCCCTGGCGCCGCCAGAGTCCGACACCCTTGGCCCACGCACGGCTCGTCTGCTGCAGGTAGGCCGGGGCAGGCCAGCCTCAGGCAGCCAGCTGAGGCCCTTCTGTGACCAGACACGTTCAAGGTGGGTGTCCTTTCAGAGCTCGCTGGGGTCTGCCAGGCACTTCCAACAGTGGGCCCAGGAGGGAGGGAGTGCCAGGTGTTCCGTGCCCCAACCCATCTTCAGACTCTCTCTCTCCCCAACCCCCAGGGCCTGGCGCAGAGCCGGTGCCCATGGCAGGTTGCTCCCTCTTGCCAATTTCCGAGCCCCTAAAATGTTCCTAACCCTCTGCCAGGTGCTTTGGGGACATTTTATTCACAGGGTGCTCGCTGGGGGCATGCACAGTGGTGGACAAGGCAGGAGCCTGCCAGGCGCCAGCCAGGAGGTGGAGGAGTACCCTTCCCGAGTTGTCCCCAGTGCCCCCTGGCCCTCAGCCCCTCCCGAGGGCACAAGGGGCTGGCAGCTTCTTTGTCCAGGGTCCCAGACAGACACTGCCTCCAGAAGAGGCAACTCGAGCCAGACAGAGTGTCCTGGACGATCGAAAACCAGACTTGAAATCTGGGCACAGGTTGGACCACAGCCCCCCAATCCTGTCACAGGACAGTCTGGGCCTGGGTGACCCTGTGGCCCAGGATATTCCCTCTGTTACCACCGCTGAAGAGAGCCCTCCCCACCCCGACACACACACCTCTCAGTATCACTGGCATGAGTCAAAGCTGGGGCACGTCTGACGGTGGAGCCCAGGCCTCAGCAGCCAGGAGCAGGGAGAACCAATGGGGAGGCCATTTGTCAGTGGTTCTCGGTACAGAGTTGTCCTGGAGCCACCCTGAGCCTCAGACAAGGGCTGGTGTCCTGGCCAGCAGACGGCTCCCCTTGGGACGCTGGCAGACTCCCTGAGGGGCGAGGGGTCCCACCTACAATTCTTGCTTAGGCAAAAGGAAGGAGTCATTAGTTCACATAATTGAAAAGCTCAATGATAACTGGTTTCAGGTATGGCTGGATCCAGGGGTGCAAGCCATGTTTCCAGGACCTGATTCAGGTCCAGTTTCTCTTTCATGTCTTTCAGTTCCACATCCTCTGGGCTGGCTTTGCCCTCAAACATCTTGTTCTTAGTGATGGCAAACTGGCTGATCAGCCCTGGCCCCATACCTGCCCAGGTTCAAGGATAGCAGGGGGAAAAAAAAGACTGTTTCTTTCTAGTCATCCAGAGTTAGTTCTGATTGGCTTGATTTGAGTCACATGTCCATATGCGAACCTATCACAGTGAGCAGAGAACTGCAATGCTCTGATTGGCCAATCCGGAGTCATGTGGTTTGTGCTTACAGCCTAGGAGGGAATCACCCCACTGAAACCCGTGGATGGAGAGTTGGACAGAGGTGGTTCCCCAAGCCCAGGGGCTACCCTGGCTCAGAGAAGGGTGAAAGGAATCTGGGTAGTAAAACCAGCTGTCACTGGAATGGCCATTGGTGGATGTCCCGACTTGCCTCTGGGCCTTTCAGAGTGACAGCTGGCCATGCCTTGACAGGCAGCCCCAAGTTCCCAGAGGGGACTTTGGCCCATCCTGACTGACAGTTGGCCAGTGTGGTGACAGGCAGTTGGCAGCCCTGCTCTTGACTCCTGGCCCCTCCTGACTGGCAGGCAGTGGGCGCCCCAGGGGCGGTTGGCTGGTGTGCTGCTTGGCACTTGACCGGCCCTGTCTGGCAGTCCCTTGAGGGGCTGCCCTGCGAGGGGAAGGGTGGCAGATCTGCTGGGGGCCAACCATCCCCCTCTGCCTCTGCCCCTCCTGGCTGCACCACTTATAAAAGCCTTTTGTCCCTGAGTGGTAGCAGGGGCTCCTGTCAAGGGGAGCAAGAGGCCATTTGGAGCCAGCAAAGCCTTCTGGGAGCCAAGGACAGTGGCTCCAGAATGCAGGGATTCGGGGACTATCAGAAGGGGACATGCCTGCCCCTGTTTATTCACCGTCCTTCGACTTCCCACAGACGGCTCTGAAAGGCCCACCAGGTCAGGCACTGGAGTGGGCCGCAGTGAACTTAGCAGGCAGAGTGAGTTCCCTAAAACTTCTGCCCACGGGAGAAGAGGGGCCCAACCAGTGTGCTGATGCCTTGGACGTGATGCATGCCCCATGGGGGTAGGGCAGCCCTCCAGGGAGTGATGTGTAAACGGAGGCCCCACGAGTCTCCTGTGGGAGGGTCAGAGCGAAGGCCCGGCCCATGAAGAGTTTCAGGCGACGGACGGAGAAGAAGGACAGGGCATGCGGGCAAGGGGCCACCGTGCTCTGGGTGGTCAGTGAGGCCAAATCGCAGAGGACGCGATGGGCCCCAGTAAGGGTCCGGGACCTTCTGCCAGGGGCAGCAACGCGATCAGATCTGTGCTGTAGACAGGTTTTCCAAACTCAGACAGAACTGACCATAGGGGGCGCGGGCAGAAGCGGAGAGCCGGTCAGTTATCTAGACGTAGAGGGTGGTGGCCCAGAGCGGGAGGGGTGGCAGCAAAGCGGGGGGCAACTTGGGGGACCGCTGCAGGTGAGACGGGCAGCCCCGGGGGCAGCGCCACGCCCTTCCATCAGCAAGTACCTGCCGAGGAGCTTCCTCAGCAGGGAGTGCACAAGGGAGGGGTTCCCCGTCTGCACACAGCCCACACGCATACACGCGCGTACCCCCACATGCCGTGTTTGTGGGCGTCGGTCTGGAGGGAGAAAGTAGAGGAAGGTCACTTTGAGACGCGGGGCAGGAGGGGGCGGGACCATTCTTCTTCCCGCATCTTCGTGTCTTCACTGGTCACACTAACATGCGTCGCTCTCCCGGGGCTGGAAAGGCGTTTCCATGGAGGAGGGAAGAGCGGAGGCAGGGGCTGAGAGCCCGCTCTGGGGCCCCCCCGAGCGGCCCAAGCTGGAGTCCTCGCCCAGCAGTCAGCTACCAGGAAAGCTAAGGAGGGTGGCCCAGCCCAGCCCGGCCCCTTCTTTTGGCTAAAAAATGGGGCTACCGCGTGGATTGTGGGAAATCACACATGCCAAGTGCTTGGCACGGCCTCCGGGAGGCTGTCCCTGCGGTCCTGGCCGTCCTCCGCTCTCCGCCCCGCCCCTCCCGTGCCCTCCTTCCCCCACCAGTCTGCCCCCATTCCCTCCCTCCACATCCTCGCTGCACATAAGGAAAAAGGAGGCTAAGGAGAGGAGGGGTCTGTCTGACCAGCCTCGGAGAGGCCAGGGCCAGCGGAAGGCCACCCCAGGGCCAGGGAAGGAGGCCAGCCTCCCCTCTGAGACCGGCTGGTCCGTGCGTCCGGCTCCTGCCCCAGGCCAGGATGACAGATGGCCCCCGAAGGAAAGGTCACTACCTAGGGAGCAGTGGTGTGTGTGGCGGAGGCTGGCAGGGTAGAGCGCCTTCTGAGGGCTGGTCCGGCCTGTGACTGGTGTGTGGGGGCCTGGACCTCGCCAGCACCCGGGCTGTGTTTTGGTCACTGAAGATGGGAAGGCTCGGGCCATCAATCACTGCCCGGCGGGGCGGCCAGCCTCTCCCCCAGCACAGCCCACAGGCCTGAGGCCTCTTCAAGGCCAGCGTGTCCCCCGCCTCCTGGTGCGGGCGGGAGGTCTGGTGGCGGCTTGGAAGCCCGGTGGGGAGGCGGGGGAGAGGGGCGCGGGGTCTGGGGGCCTGGGTTCAGAGCAAGGTTAGCCAAATAGTGGATAAATTAGGCGAGGGAAACAGACAGCATCCCTCGCCGTGAACTTTTCACCCAGCTAACCTGCTCCTCGCCCACTCTCAGGTGGCGGCAGCCCCGCCCGTGGCTGTCGCCTCTGGGGGGCTGTCACCAGGCTCCTCCCCCCAAAGCATGCCGCTGCCACCCTAGGTGAGGGGCTGAGGCCGGAGCGCTCGAGCCAGGCTCCCAGATTACGTGGTCTGTTTAGAAACAGGCCTTTGACCCAGGCTGAAGTTCACACTTGGGCGGGAAGGCCAAGCCCCACCTCTCCCCCTCCCCGCACCTGAAGCCCTCAGCCCAGTGGGCACCTGATTCTGGCAGACCTGGCACCTGCCTTTGACAGAGCCATTGAGATGGTCCTGGCATGACCATCTCATCTGAAGTTGGCCCCGGGGCATTCAGGCGAGTTTTCCAGGGGGACCCTCTCCCATGCCTCCTTCTCTATGCTTGTTTGTGGCCTGAGCAACCCCTCGGGCAACCAGCTCTGTCTCCATGGAGCAAAAGCAGAGGCCCTCCCTGTGGCAAAGTGGGCTCGAGGGCCCCCCAGCCATGGCCACCGCCCCAGGCTCTCTGCCGCAATCGGGCTTGGGCCTCGGTCGCCGGAGCCTTCTCTGAGCCAGGCCCTGTGGACAGGACCAGCCTCACGGGCCATCAGGCCACAAGCTGGGTTCCTGAGGAGGAGGGCCAGGGGGCTGGCCCTCCCCAGGCAGGGTCACCAGGAAGGGGGCCTATAGTCACTGGTCATCTCCACCCTCCGCCCCCTTCACTGGCCAGCCTGGATACACAGCTGGTGCTTGGAGAAAATGTGTGACCGGAAGCAGGGCGAGCTGAGCCAGGAGGGGGTGGGCAGGCGGTCCAGTCGGGACACGCAGGACGCCCTGGGGCGGGCTCCGGGAGTCACCTGCTGTTCACTCCCTCCCTGGGCACGTTGGGACGGGTGCCGGTGGCATCCTGAGCACTGGCCTGGCGCCGGGAACCCAGAGAGGGAGCGGGCGGGGTGCTCAGAGCTCACAGAGCAGAGAGCCTCATGTGGGAGGGGCACAGAGAGACGGACAGACAGACAGGCACTCAGACAAGCACCAGAGCAAACACCAGACTGTGACCAGGGTGATCAGCGAAGGTCTGAGGAGGAAGTCAGAAGGACGAGGAGGGGACGGCCTCGCAGGGGCAGCTCTGTGGGGTGAGGCGAGAGTTGGGTGGGTCTGAAGCACAGGGCTGATGGGCAGTGTCAGAGGCCAGGCCAAGGTCACAACCTCAGAGTTGATCTTGACCTTCTTGGCGGGTGGCCTTGCTGTCAGCTCGAGGCACCCCCCACCTTCTGACAGGGCCGCTGGCTGGTCCTACGTACCACAGGGGACTAAGAATTGATGAGCCCTGAGGAGGTAGGTGGTCCGGACGGAGACTTGGCTCTGTCCCTTGTCACCTGCATGACTTGGGCGCCTGACTTCCACCTCAGAGCCTCAGTTTAGGTTTCTGTGAAATGGGAACCCCATGCTGACCTTCCCAGTAAGAGCTCGAGGGACTTGGGGAGCAAGCTGTCCTCCAGGGCGGGGGGAGGGGGGAGGGAGAACTGAGCTTGCAGCTCGCAGCAAACCCTGAGCTGGGGGCCCCCCTCCTCGGGGCCACAGACCCTTGGATGTGGCCCACTCGCCGCGGAGCAAATGGAAACCTGGCCGCTCTGGTGCCTGCCCTCTGTCCCTGCTGTGCGTGCTTTCGGGGCGGAGGCTGGAGGTGTTGCTGGCGCAGTGCTCCTGCCCTCTCGCTGCTGAAGTCCGTGCCTCCGTGGAGAAGCTGCCTGGCCTTCGCTGCCCCCAGAGCCATCCTTCTCATTAAACAAAGGTTTCTCGTTTCAGGCCGAACACTGTCGAGGACCTGGTCCCCTTGGGCTGTGGTCTGTAGAAAGGTGTCGGCCACACAGACCATCATTGGCCCTTCTGCAGGCGGCAGCCTGGCGGCCAGTGGACAGGGACTACTGGGTGTCGGCCCCATGGCCTCGCCCTGCGACCCCAGACCGGGGCCTCGGAGACAGAGGATCTGGGCCCAGGATGGAAGGGATGGGCACGTGGCTCTCCTACACAGAGACCCCTGACCCGAGAATTCTCCTGGGATTCCACAAACCATCACCCCTCTTTCGTCCCCCACCATGAAATCAGCTCTGTGTTTCCTGGTTAGAAAACGAATATGCGCTTGCGAGTTTTCAAGATTAAAACAATGGCAAAACATACTCAGGTCTCAGGAGCTCTCTTCCTGTGCCCAGGCTGCCTTCCCTGGCCACCCAGGACCGCTGGGTTTGCCACGGAGGAAGCCCCGCCCGCTGCGTTGGATGAAGGGACGCACGCATGAACGAGTGCGTGGCGAAGCGTACGCCACCCTTCAGAGGCAGCGGCCTGCTTTAAGAAGCGGTCCTCGTGCTCCTTGGTGTCCCGCCCCCAGAGAAGCAGGTCCTCCTGAAAGCTGAGCCCGCAATAGTGGGATTTCCCTGGGGCCCGGTGACCTTTCTGCCGCCCGTCTTTCCCACAGCTCCCCGGCCAGGGGCTTCCCAGAGCAGATGGTCTGACCATGGGCTCATTGTTTTCAACTATTTATTTAGTATTATTAAAAAGATGGTGTCGTGACAAGAAAGAAAAAAGAAAGAAAAGACTGGGCATTCACCAACTGCCCGAGCAAGGGCGCGTTTCCTGCCCGCAGATGGTCCCGGGACCAGCTCAGCAGAAATTTGTAGGAAGCTGCAGGTTTTTTTAACTTATGTTGACAATATACAGTTTTTACTTAACACTGTAACAAATGTTCCCTGCAGTTCCACCTAACCTTTAAAATTCTCACTTCAAAGGTCATTTCAATGGCTTTATAGTATTCCTTCGTGGGGGTGTAGGTTGTGCCCAATTCTTTTGTTTTGGGTCTTTATACGTTTTATTTTTTTGCCATTGACAATGATGTCCTGCATGTCGATTAGCAGCCGCAGCTGTTTGCGTCTTGTAAACCTTTTCCTTGGGATGAATTCTGATAGAGGGTCGTGGGGACCAAGGACATAAATAGTGGGATGGCCTCTTCACTGGGTGTCCCCCCACTTCTTTTCAAAAGGTGACACCAACATCCAGGGCCGTCAGCAGCGACCAAGGACCAGACCTCCGCTGCACGCTGGCCGGTGCTGGGCCTGGCCAGCCACACACTCTTTGCTACTGTCATAAATACAGGGCCCGGCACAAATAACGCCCCTCCTTACGAAACACTGAGGATAAAACCCTAGGCATGCAATTCTGTAGCATAACGTCACCCTCAGGCACACCATAGGACATCCTAGGTGCAATGTTCAGATGAACACTGTAAATGGTCACACCCATATTATTACCCCACCAACCACACTCAGGCGGGCGTTACTTCTGCCGGACCCAGCATAAAACTACCTGGGTGCGGCCTCACCCGGCTCTTCTTCGATTTTCAGCGAGGATGCCCTTCCCCGTCCAGAGGGAGAGCTTGGCCAGTTCTCCAGCCCCCGGCAGTCAGAGGTCCCTGGGGCCATGCCATGTCCTCAGGGCATCACCGTGATCACTTTTCTCCAGCTCAGCTAATCATTGTCCTTTTATTTGCACTTTTTATAGGCGCTTAGATACAGGCAGTACTTTTAGAGTAACCAAAAAAAAAGTTTTTAAATGGTCTCTTCCCCAGGAACTTACCACGTATTTTCCCACTTCCAGGACCCTCACCACCGCCCTCAGTACGTCGTTAGGGGTAGCCCGACTGAACCCCAGCCGGCCCGTTATCCGAAGCACCCAGACATTCACTCCAGACGGTGTCGGGCCGTGCCGATGAGCCGCTTCCCGGCCTTTCCCAGCTGCGACAGCGGACTGGGGGCTGCGGTCACCCCTCGGGTGGAGAGGTTTCCTGGAACAAGCAGAAGGATCACTGCATTTTGCAGGGAACGCCGTAAACACTAGGAACGCGTCATGGTCCCCACACTTCACGCCGGTGGGTTGTGTGCTTCCGGTGACAATCACAGGGGATGCGCGACCGCGAACACGGCGCGTACACAGGGCGCATGCGCAATCAACGCCGACCCCTCTCGCCAGTTTCCTGGTCCGCGAATGACCTCGCATTCTTTGCTCTCAGATACAGGACTCATGCTGCTCTTCTTGTTTATTTAAATGAGCTCTTTACATGGCGTAGCCATCCTTCAGGTCCCGTTTCCTGACCTTTCCCTTTGGTCGCCACGTGCAGAATGTTGGAACGTTTGTGGTTCTGGACGTGGGCTCCCTGCCCAGCGCCGTCCCAGGCCACGCTGGAGCCGCCCCGTCCCTCCACTGTCCCGAGGGAGTGGGCAGAGGGGCGCGTCTGGAGGTTTCCCAGTGGGCGCAGTTTGGTTGGCCTTGTCTGGGGCTGGGCCTTGTCTTTCCCTGAGGTCACGGCCCCCCGGGATGAGGCTCGCTGGAGCCTGTAGAATAATTCTTTTGAAATGAAAGGACTCAGAATCTCCTCACTCGGAGGGGCTCCTGCCCCAAACAAGGTCAGTCTTCTGATTGTGTGGGGGTTGTTCCTACCCTTTTTTCTTTTGTGGCCAAGTCACTCACGTCCGGAATGTCCAGCGAGAGCCTTCTGCGTGTGAGACGCCGAGTCTGGGGACATACTGGGGAACAAAGCGGCCGTGTCCCCCACCCAGCAAAGTCTGCAGTGGACTGGGAGACACACTGGTCACCAGCGTCTATCAGTGAGTACTAAGTGAGCACCCACTGTGTGCCAGGCCGTCTGCTAGGGGCTGGGCACACTGAGGTGAGCAGAGACGACCCACCATTAACCAAGTCCCCACACAAATCAATAGAAGGTGACCTATCACAGGATTGGGCTGTGAAGGGCTAGTGGAGCTGCGCCGGCTGTGACCCGGGCGGGGGTGTGACATGTTCTGACTGGGGCCCCCGGGGAGGGAGGGCTGTGTGTTCAGAAAGGCCTCCCAAAGGAAGTGGCATTTGAGGTGAGCTCTGCAGGCTGACGGGGAGTGAACCAGGTGAAGAGAAGGACTTTTTAAGACAAAGGGGACAGCCCAGGCAAAGGCCTTGGGGCAGGAAGAAACAGTCAGCCAGGGCCAGGGTCCAACAAGGGGACGCAGGGCAGAAAGGCAGGGCCCCTCCCCTCTCCTGGGTCAGCCCAGCTGCGGGCCCCATCTGCTACGGCCACACCTGGCCAGGTCTCTCCTGTCTGACATCAGGAGAGGGGTCAGGAGAGCCGAGGGGCAGAGCCCACGATTGGAGGACACACAGCAGAGAGTGCAGGGGGCACAGCGCTTGGAGCCCCACTCTCGCCCTGGGACTCTCTCTGGCCTCGCTGGGGCTTGGCCTCCCGCCTGCGGGAGTTCACGGGGAGGTGATGTCTCTGAGCGGAGGCTGGCTTCTTCCCCTGGGGGAGCCTGGGAACGCTGGAAGACCACTTGTCCAGCTCTCCCCTCCCGGCTCTAACGACCCAGCGTTAGGGATCCCGTGACTGTCCTGTCCTGGGTGTGGGCTTGGTGGGAGGACCCCACATCCAGGGGCCCTGGGGGCACCCCGGCAACTCCCCTGAGCCAGAGGGGCTGTGTTTGCCTGGGCAGCCGGGCTTCCCTCGGAGGTGCCAGGTCTGGCTCAGAGCTCAAGGTCACTCTGTGGCACCAGGACGAGGATAACGCCGGCCATCTGGGGCGTGTCAGGTTTGTGCATGTGCTCTGTGAAGGGGGCCCTGCCTCCCTCCCACTGCAGCCTGGGCTTTCGGCGGCTTCCCGCCGGTCCTCACAGGGAAATTCCGGCTCGAAACTCAGGGCCTTGGGGACATCTGCGTAGACTTTGGAGGCAGACAACTTTGGGTAGGAATCCCTGACCCATCCCTCCTCTCTGTGGGACCCTGGGCAGATTTACCTCTTGTTTCTTCATGGGCCTCAGTTTCTTCGTGTGTGAAATGGATTCATGTCACCCTGCAGAGATGTGGTGCTGACGGTGTGGCGCCGGGTGACAGTTCCTGACAGTGGCTGGGGAGACAGAGCTTGGCCACCTCTGGTTGCCCTCTGGCCAGTGTGCTGGGGAGGTGGTCGTGCACAAACAGGGAAACTGAGGCTCGCCTGTAGGACCCTGCATTCTAGCCGACAGGTCTCATTTCATCCTCACGAGAACCTGGTGATAGAGATTACAGAAGAGGGCTCTCTGGCCCAGAGAGGGAGTCAGACTGACTGGAGGTTGCACAGCAAGTAAAAAGCCCCGCACAGTCAGGAGGGGCGTTTGCTGAGAATCCAGCTCCGCATTGGACCTGGAAGCTGGGGCCAATAGAGAGACATTGCCAGCTCTCCCTACAAGCCCAGAATCCCCCAACCCCGTGCACCAGCCTGGACACCCCCATTGTTTCTCTAGCATCTGGGGCTCCACCCGGAGGGGGCTCAGCCCCTCCCACGGAGCTACTTGTCATTCTCCCCCAATCCCTGCAAGCGCAGCGGCCAGCAGGGCCAGGCCAGCCCCTTTGTTGTGCGCTGACAGGATGGGGCAGCAGCCACACACTTCAGCTGCCAGCTCGCAGCGGTCACTCCATCCATCACGGAGGGCGGGGCCCCCAGCCTGCCGCTGGCCTGCCGTGTTGTTCCAGGCTGCCTGGGGCCGTGAGATAAACGGGGCAGGAGCCGGGCCCCTGGCAGGGGGTCTGCCCCTTCTGCCCTCATTAAAGTGCCAATCAAGAAGAGGAATGGAGGCGAGCAGAGTGAGCTCAGACCGCCCAGCCACCAAGGGGACGGACCCAGACTGCTCTCCCCACCCAGGAGAGGCTGGCGAGTCCCACCCCCCACGGGGGCGGCTGGTTGCAGCATTGCCCTGGTTTTCCCACAACAGGAACGGCTGGGGGTGGCGGTGGGGGTGGGTGGGGAGGCTGGAAATCCAAGGCAGCAGAGGCCACTCACGTGGGCTGGTTCCAGGTGCCTTTGGGTGACCCGCTGCCATGTAACAAATCCACCTACAATGTAGCGGCTTAAAACAACAACCGTTTTACTGTCTCTCAAGTCTGAGTACTGATGGGCCCAGGGACGCGAATCTTCAGCTCCATGCGATGTCGGCGGGGGCTCCGCGGGCCCGAGCGCTTCCCGGTGGCTCACACACGTATCTGGTATCGGATGCCTTCCTGGGGAAGGCCGGTCCCCCCTGCCCTGCCCCTGGCTGATACAGGATGCAAGAGTGGAAGCAAGGAAGCGATTTCGGGAGCTACCGCCCACACCCAGGAGACAGAGGAGGGTGAGTAGATGCCTAGGACCATCTGGTGGGCTGGATGTGAAAGAGAAGTTCAAGGGTGACTGCGAAGTTGTTGGCCTGAACAAATGGAAGACTGGTGTCGTTTATTCAAATGGGTAAGACCAAGGCAGAGACAGGCTTGCAAAGGAAAAAGCCCATGAGTTCTGTTTTCGGAAGGTTAATTTGGGGCGATTTTTAGACTCCAAGTGGACATGTGAAGAGGAGGTTGGAGCCCCAAGTCTGGGTTTCAGGGCACAGACCCAGGCTGCAGGTACCAATTTGAGAATTGGGGCGTCCAAACTTTCGGTGTCTCTGGGCCATGCTGGAAGAAGAGGAATTGTCTTGGGCCGCACATTAAATACACAAACACTAGTGAAAACTGATGAGCAAAAAAAGGTTTTAAGAAAATCGATAATTTTGCGTTGGGCCACATTCACAGCCATCCTGGGCTGCAATGCAGCCCACGGGCTGCGGGTCGGACACCCCTGATGGCATTTAAAGCCTCGGACTTGATGAGCTGACTGAGATGAGTGTGCATGGAGAAGGGAAAAGATCTGATACTGAGTTCTAAGTTTTTCCCATGTTCAGAGGCCCAGGAGACAAGGAAGAGCAGACGAAGAACATTCAAGAGGAACTGTCAGTGAAGTAGGAGGAAAACCAAGAGACAGTGGCTTCCTGGAAGCCAAATGGAAAAACGAATGCGTTTCCAGAAGAAGAGAGAAGCCAACGATGGAGACCATGGCTTCCATTTCAGGTTAGATGGGGCCGTGTAGTGAAGGTGAGAGTCGGCCAGGCCGGGGTCACTGGTGGCCTGGAAGAGAAAGGTTCAAGGGTAGAAGCTTAGCTGGAAAGGGCTCTGAGGACAGCGGGGCACAGTTCTGGGTCTGCCCACGGCAGAGTGGCTGGTCTGAGACTCATCTGCTGTCATAAATAACTGTAAAACTGGACACAATATATGAAACAACCATGATCACTGAACCACAGGCAATGCCAGGCACGATCCTTAAGAGAAGAGACAATCCCTAAGAGAAGGGACGGCCAAAGGCTGAGCTCCACATTCAACTTGACTTTCAGCCTAGGGGCAATTGTCAAATTGTGGTGAAGACTTGTAGATTCCAAGCAGGGGGTTATAGTCTCACTTGGTGGAGAAGCAGAGAGTTCAGAGTTTAGGACTGCTAAGACAGCTAGAGTTTGTGGGGCAGGTTACCAAAGAAGAGGAAACCACAAAGAAGACTCCGAAGAGAAGAAGCCGCAAAATTTGCATAGGTATTCCCCTCAGGCCTGCAGCTGAGTTCTAAGGTCTTCATGCACAGGGCAAGTCTCCACAAAGCCCAGCAAAAAACCTGCTTGGGAGCTGAGGGCACAACAGAGAATTCAGAGGTCTCGGTGCGGAAGTGACACTGTCCAGGCCACGCAGAGAGGAGAGGCCTCCATGCGTATCCTGAGAATCCAGCTGCGGATCTAGAAAGGGTACTGTTTGGAAGTACCATACCCCAGCAGCAGGGACTTCAACCTGGAACTGTGGGTGGAACGGAAATAGATTCGCCTTAACAGAGTCTGAAATCAATTCTTAATAAGAGCAAAATAACCCTCTAGTTATCTACCTGCTTACCAGAAAAAAAAAGCAAAACAAAACAGACAATACTCTTCAGAGGAGGATATCACATTCCAGAGTCCCCACAAGGTAACATTAAAAATGCTTAGCATATAATACAATATTACTAGATATGTAGAGAGGCAGGAAATGTGACCCATACTCAAGGGAAAAAAACAGTCAATAGCAGCAAACCCATATATTTGAAGTGGAAGACAACGATGAAAATATGTAAATGTAGTAAAGAATTAAATGGAGCCTCGCTGGTGTGGCTCAGTGGATTCAGTGCTGACTGCGAACCAAAGGGGCGCTGGTTCGATTCCCAGTCAGGCCATATGCAGGCTGAGCCCCAGTAGGGAGCATGCAGGGGGCAACCACACATTGATGTTTCTCTCCCGCTCTTTCTCTCTCCCTTCCCCCCTCTCTAAAAATAAATAAGCAAAATCTTAAAAAAAAGAATTCAATGGAAAAGGTGGACAAAACATTTGCACAAATGGGAAATTTAGCAGAAAAACATTTTAATTGGAAAACATTTTTTAAATATTTTATTTATTTATTTTTAGAGAGAGGGGAAGGAGAAAGAGAGGGAGAGAAACAGTAATGTGTGGTTGCCTCTCACATGGCCCTCACTGGGGACCCGGCCTGCAACCCAGGCATGTACCCCGACTGGGAATCGAACCGGGACTGCTTGGTTCCCAGTCCGCACTCAATCCACTGAGCTACACCAGCTAGGCTTAATTGGAAATTCTTAAACTGAAAAATAGAATATCTGAAATGAAGAATTCTCTGGAAGCACTTGATAGCATATTCGAAACAATCTATAAGCTCAAAGACAGGTCAATAGAAATTATCCAAACTGGAGCACACAGAGAAAAAAAATAAGACAGAACAAAGCATCCAAGAACCGCGGGGCAATGTTAAACAGTCTGATTACTTGGAGTTCCAGAATGGAAGGAGAGAGAGAACAGGGGACAGAGAAAATATTTGAAGACATGTGGCCAAGCATTTTCCAAAATGAATGGCAGATGTCAACCCACAGATTCGAGAAGCTCAGTAGAACCCAAGGAGGATAAATACAAAAATACTACACCTAAACAATCATAGTGAGACTACTAAAATCCAAAGATAAAGATAACGTTCTAAAAATCAGCCAGAAAGAAAGAAGAGAGCACACCACATTCGAGAGAACAGCAGTAAGAATTATATCTGACTTACCAGAAACACTGGAACACTAAAAATAATAAGAATAACACCTTTAAAGTGCTGAAACCAAACTGCCAACCTAGACTTCTTCATCCAGTGAAAATACCCTTCAGAACTCAAGATAAACAAAGATATTTTCAGGAAAACAAAACTGGTAAAATTTGTTGTTGGCAGAACTACACTACAACAAATACTAAGGACGTTTTTCAGGCTAAAGAGCAACGAGCCTGGTTAGAATCATTTATTGACAGGAAGGAATAAAAAGCATCCGAAATGGTCAATATGGTGGTGTTTACGAACATTTATTTAAAAGACTATTGAGTTAAAGCAAAAATATTAACAATGTACCATTGTGTTTATAATACATATAAAAAACATATGACAACAATAGTACAGAGAGAAGAAAAACTATGAATGAAGTTATACTGTTCAAAGTTCTTACAATAGTGAGAAGTGATAGAATATTAATTCAAGGCAGCCTGATAAGTTAAGGATGAATATTATAATCTCTAGAGCAACACACACACACACACAAAGAAGTTTAAAAACCAAGACGATAATCACATGTAGATGCAGGTTCATCGATTGTGACAAATGTACCACTCCGGTGTGAGGTGCTGACGGTGTTGGGGCAGGGGGTCTATGAGAACTCTGGACTTTTTACTCAGTTTTGCAGTGAACCTAAAATTATTGCAGTCTAAAAAAATAAATTCTCTTTTAAAAAAGTCAAGAGGGGACTTCCGGCCAAGATGGAGGCATAGGTAGACACACTGTGCCTCCTCAAACAACCAAAAGAAGGACAACAACAAATTTAAAAACAAAAAACAACCAGAACTGACAGAAAATCAAACTGTATGGAAGTCCACAACCCAGGAGTTAAAGGAGTTAAAGAAGAAAACATTCATCCAGACTGGTAGGAGGGGTGAAGACTGGCAGCCGGGCAGAGAGGACTTGTGGCAAGGTGGCGGCTGGCAAACCAGGTAAGGCAGCGGCTGGTAGACAGGGCGGCCCCACATTCATGTGCAGATAAACTGGGAGGAACAACTGGGGAGCGAGACACATCACACAACCCAGGGATCCAGTGGGGAAATAAAGCCTCAAAATCTCTGACTGAAAACACCTGTGGGGGTAGCAGTGGTGGGAGAAACTCCCAGCCTCCAGGAGAGTTCATTGGAGGGACCCACAGGGTCTAGAATGTACACAAAGCCAGCCACCCACCCGGGAATCAGCACAGAAGGGCCCAATTTGCTTGTGGGTAGCAGGGGAAGTGACTGAAATCTGGCAGAGAGCGGAGCAAGCCGCATTGTTCCCTCTCGGTCTCCTCTCCCATGTACAGCATCACAACGCAGTCACGTGGGTTACCCTGCCCTGGCGAACACCCAAGGCTCCGCCCCTTACTATATAACAGGCGTGCTGAGACAAAAAAAAAATGGCCCAAATGAAAGAACAGATCAAAACTCCAGAAAAAATACAACTAAATGATGAAGACATGGCCAGCCTATCAGATGCACAATTTAAAACACTGGTAATCAGGATGCTCACAGAATTGGCTGAATACGGTTGCAAATTTGTTGAAAAAATGAAGGCTGTGAAAAGTGAAATAAAGGAAAATGAACAGGGAACCAACAGTGATGGGAAGGAAACTGGGACTCGAATCAACAGTTTGGACTAGAGGGAAGAAATAAACATTCAAACAAGAACAGAATGAAGAAACAAGAACTTTAAAAAATGAGGAGAGGCTAAGGAACCTCCTGGAGAACTTCAAAGATTCCAATATCCAAATCATAGGGATGCCAGAAGGAGAAGAGGAAGAGCAAGAATTGGAAAGCTTACTTGAAAACATAATGAAGGAGAACTTCCCCAATCTGGCAAAGGAAATAGACTTCCAGGAAGTCCAGGAAGCCCAGAGAGTCCCAAAGAAGTTGGACCCAAGGAAGCACACACCAAGGTACATCACAATTATATTATGCAAGATTAAAGATAAGGAAAGAATCTTAAAAGCAGCAAGAGAAAAGGAGACAGTTACCTACAAAGGAGTTCCCATAAGACTATCAGCTGATTTCCTAAAAGAAACCTTGCAGGCAAGAAGGGGCTGGGAAGAAATATTTGAAGTCATGAAAGGCAAGGACCTACATCCAAGAATACTCTATCCAGCAAAGCTATCATTTAGAGTGGAAGGGCAGATAAAGTGCTTCCCAGATAAGGTCAAGTTAAAGGAGTTCCTCATCACCTAGCCCTTATTACATGAAATGTTAAAGGGACTTATCAAGAAGAAGAAGATAAAAAATATGAACAGTAAAATGACAACAAACTTACAGCTATTAACAACGGAACCTAAAAAAACAAAAACAAAAGCAAACTAAGCAAACAACTAGAACAGGAACAGAACGACAGAAATGGAGATCACATGGAGGGTTATCAGCAGGGGAGCGGGAGCGGGAGAGAGGGGGAAAAGATACAGAGAATAAGTAGCATAAATGGTAGGTAGAAAATAGACAGGGGGCGGTTAAGAACAGTATAGGAAATGGAAAAGCCAAAGAGCTTAGATGTACGACCCATGGACACGAACTAAAGGGGGGAATGTGGGTGGGAGGGGGTGTACAAGGCGAGGGGTGGCGGGAAATGGGACAACTGTGATAGCATAATCAATTTTAAAAACGTCAAGAGGAAAGAAAATGTAATTCTTAAATAATCTCAGTCCAAAATAAGAAAGGAAAGGAAAGTGTAGAGGAACAGAGAGCAGATGGAACAAATGGAAGGCATATAGAAACGGTAGGCTGAAACCCAACCGCGCTGGTAATTACATTAAATGTAAATGGACTAAACGCTCCAAGAGAAAAAAAGGGAATATCCAACTGGATACAAGAACAATACCCAACTGTATTGTTCGCTGCTCGTGAAATGCGAGGACAACAAAGGGAGGAAAGTAAAGTGTCGGGGGAAAGCTGTTCCCTGGAAACACTAGTTGAAAGAGAACTGGGGTGGCTGTGTGACCAAGGAGACTGCGGGACCAGGAGCGTTTCCAGAGATAAAGAGAGACTCACATGAAGAAAAGCGGGCAATTCATCAGAAGACATAACAATCTTAACTGCATCCCGTTGATCATTCTAGTAACGTGGCTTCAACGTATGGAGCAAAAACTGACAAAATTAAAAGCAATCCACAGGAATAACTGGAGATTTTAACACTCCTCTTTGAGACACTGACAGCAGCGGACATGAATCAACACAGATACAGAGGCTTTGAAAAGAGAACGTGAGAAGAGGGGGTGCAGGGGAAACCCCAATCTCTTGAGGAACGCTGCTTTAAAGAGAGCAGAGACTTGAGCGGTGGATGGAGCGGGGATGAGCGCAAGGACGGGTTGAGCGGGGGGATAATGGCACGTTTGCACTCTGGTGAGGCTGGCCCCGCGGGGTGGGCGCTGGCGCTGCAGGACCACGAGCGGGCAACTGCAGACGCCAGGTCCTTGAATGCACGGGGAGGAAGGGATGGGGCACAAGCAGAACTGGGCTGAGGTGCTGGTGTGTGTGTGTGTCAGGGGGAGGATGTCACCTTGGCCACTGGGCGTGTCCTGTGGCCGGGCCTCCTGAGCATGGCAGGCGGCGGCTGGGGCCCGGGCCCCACCAGCGGCTTGGCCTTGTGTCCTCTTCTGCTCCAGGTCCCTGTCCCGAGGTTGGTCACAGGCAGCTACTCCAATACCAGAGGCCGGGACAAGAGTGCTGCTTTTATACTTTTATGTACGTATTTCTAATACACACACACACACACACACACATATTTATTTTTTCAACATTTAGGGCTTTGTTTCAGTCTTTTAAACTAACACTAAAGATGAGCCCTGGCTGGTGTGGCTCAGTGGGTTTGATTCCCGGTCAGGGCACATGCCCGGGTTGCGGGCCGGGTCCCCCGGTTGGGGCCATGTGAGAGGCAGGCACACACTGATGTTTCTCTCCCTCTCTTTCTCCCTCCCTTCCCCTCTCTAAAAATAAATAAAATCTTTTAAAAAATAAAATAAGCACCAAAGATGAAAAGATTTTTTACAAAGTAATTGATTCACAGAAATGTCCCTTAAACATAATTTCTCATAAGAGAAGTACTGTCTTTTGCTGTCTATAATGCACAGTCTTTTGCCCAAATTTTTTTGGGAAAAATAAGGATGTGCATTTTACATGGGTATAGTGATTACATACCATGGGTATGTTAACAGTTATAATAATGTGCGTGTGTAATGTGCACAAAAACATGGGTGTGCACTATGCACGGCAAAATACGGCAAATGCCCATTAAAGCTACACTCAGACACACGTTTCCTCCAAACTGGCAAACATCTGAAAATGTGCCAACACATTATATTGGTCAGGGCGTGGGGCCATGCACTGTCATTCATTTCAACTCGTAAATTGATACGAACTCCAGAGGGATAATTTGGCAATATTTATCAAAATTATAAATGTGCAAAGGATCCAGAAATAACCTCTTCTGGAAATTTAAATGAGACGTGAAAAAGCTGTTCTGGACAGGGGAGTCATTGCCGCTTTCTCTGTAATAGCAAGAAGCCTGGAAACAGCCTGAGTGACTGTCGGCAGGGAATCGGCTGAATACATTCCGGTTGTCTGCACAGTGGACACCGTGCGGCCACCCAAGGAAATTAGAAAGCTTGCCCTGTGCTCGTATGGAATGAGCTCGGAGACGTACTATTCAGTGAAAAAAAGCAAGGACGTAGTCTGTTAAAATTTTGTTAGAAACTAGAAAGAAGGAGCCAAGTAAACAAATATGGGCCGGGAGGAAGTAGGTTTTCAGTTGTGAGTACAGGAAACAGAGTTTCTTCTTGCATTATTGTTTATTGATTACTGTTATCATTTTCCATAGGAACAGCTGCAAAACTGCGTGTGCCCTGCCCTGCATGTATGCACGCAACTGCCTATGTCATCTGCACGTTCCAGCCACATCTCGCCTGTGTGTGCGCGTGTGCGCAGCTCCCTGGAAAAACACACAAGAAACAAGGAGCCTGGGAACTGGCCGGTGGGAGTGGGCGGGAGGCGGGGACGGAGTAAGGTGATCACAAACACAAACATGCAGGGATGTCAAAGGGTGCAGCCAAGAAATGGCCCAAGCAAGGATTTGTAGTGGGGTCCAGAACTCAAGGTATCCAGGAAATATTAGAAATATGTATATAGAATGTCCTCACCCCCACAAGTCTGAACTGGGGGGGGGATGGGACTCCTGGAGCAGGGCCATTCAGAGCTGTTGGGTATGGCAGCAGCTTTGCAGCTAGCCTCTGGCATGGTCATTTAACATATCTATAACCTTTAACTGGTTGTATAGATATGTTAAATAGCTGTGGCCATGCTTTGAGCCAGGGGGATGGAGGAGATTTCCACCCAGGATGTAGCTGAGAGGAAACTCCCCCCTAGACACAGCGCCTACGCCTACGTGAAAACTTGGAGATGGTTGGCTCTGGGCCTTGGGGTCACCCCTGCCCACAGCTAATATGGCAGCCCAGAAAACTGGAGGAATATGAAGTGCTGGCAGGCGTAGCCAATTGAAGGAGGAGTTGGAAATGGGGCTGCAAGAGGAAGGTCGGCGCTGGGGATTTAAACCCAGACACAGTAGCCATATCTCTCTCTTGGACCACGCAGCTGAGGAGTGGGGACCCCTCAGCCTGAGAGACAGAGGCAGGACCACGTGGCTTTAGGTGCCTTCCTTTGCCACGCAGCCTAGGAAGCAGGAGAGACTTTGCCTGGAAGGAAGGGGGTGAAAGGACTTTTGCTGGTGGGCCATGAGAAGGTGCCACATGGTTTTGGAGTAACATGTTTTTGGATTAACCAGCTTTTGGATTAACCTGGAGTTCTTTGGATTAATTTGGAGATCGCAGTGGCGACACATCGGATGGTGCCAGAACTGAGAATCTGCCTGAATCACGCTTCTTCTACTTCTCCTACGGTACCCTGGACTGGGAAAGGGGGCGGGGGGAGGAAGGACTGTGGGTGTTTGTGGGTATTCTAGAGAACTTTAGTATTTTAAAGGAGACCTTAGGTCATTATTCCAAGCCTGTATAACTTGTAAATAAATAATTCTTTTCCTTTTCACAAGTCTCTGGTATTGAGAGACGTCTTTCCATTGGCGGCATGCAAAACGGACCTAGAGCGGGGCTGGGGAATCGTTGGGTGCCCCGTCGGCCCTTTGCTCTGTAACAGGGAAGCCTTGCAGACAACACTCGGCAGAGCCTGCTTCCCATCCCCCTTCCCGGCGCTGTATCTCGTCTCCGCATGGAAACACTTCGGGAATCTGGTGAAGAGAACTGAAGAACATTTAACCCAACACCCTGACCGTGAACTAGGTGGTAAGCAGACAGGAAGTGTGAGTTGTGGCGAGGCCCGTGGGTCACGTTTGCTAAGTGCCTGTGTTGTGCTCGGGATGGAAAGTCTTGCTCAGTAGAGATAGTTCACAACCAACGTCCCACCGTTCTTGTGTCCAGTCTGTTGACGTGTTTATGTTATGAATTATTTATTAAAACACTGATGCGCATTCTCTTTAGTCATTTGTGAGGGGGCTGTTGACGAGCTCACTGGAGTAACAGAGCTGAGGGCCAAAGCGTGAGCTGCAAGACAATAATGTGCCTCCTTCGCTTTCATGAACATCATCGGTGTCACCTTCTGAAACCAACTGGCTGCGGTTTGTAAGCACTAAGCCCTGCGCTGCGGTGCCCTGGCACCCTGGGCCGGGAGCCCTGGGCGAGGCCTTGGGCTGGCGGCTCTTCCCAGTCCTGTTTCGTATGCAGTGTGTCCCCGTGCCCATCTGCGGCCTCTGTGCCGTGAAACACCCCGGGCAGCTGGCCAGGGACCTTGGTGTTGTTTGCAAAGTTGCCCAATCTGATCTTGGTGTTCAGCAAACAAAGCCAGGCTCCTAGAACCAAAACAAGGAGAAACAGATGACCCCTGGCCTCTTCCGACCCCCAGGGAGCTCCAGCGAGCCCAAGAGGCCCCAGGAGATGCACCCAACATTTCAGAGCCAAAAACACTTGGATCAACATTCCGTGAGGCTGACCCGGAGTCCTGGTGGTGGGGGGTGAGGGGGGGAGGTTCCAGCTACCAGAGAACGGGTCACTCCCGACTGCCCACAGGCCTTGTGTTCTTCCTGCAGAAGTCTTGCTTCCCTTCTGGACTGTTCCATCCCCTCCTCTCCTCTGAATCCTTATGGTGGCCTCTTTGGACACGCTGGGGGATCTGGGAGGGCCTGGGGCAAAGAATCCTTCCCAGGCGACCCTGTCCACAAACAGGTTCTTCGTATCAAGTGGCAGGCCCGCGCTCCCTGGGGGCCTGGGGTCCAGACGCCTCCTAAAGCGCCACTTTGCATTCCTGCGTCATAGGCCACAGAGCGTTGTCCTGCCACTCACTTCTTTTCTGTCCAGTGGGGCAGCCACCAGCTCCATGGGACTATTGAAATGGGCTTCGTCTGAACGGACATACTCAGTGCATGTACAACACACACCAGATTTAGAAAATGTAGTTCAACATGAGAAGCCAAAGTGGCTCATTAATAATTTTCACACTGACCATGCGCTACCTGATAATACTTTGGACCTACTGAGTTAAGTGTGATAAGAAAATTAAGTTCCCATTTCTTTTTCCTTTCTGTAAAATGTGACTCGTATCCAAGTTTAAAGGACATATGTGGCTTGCATTATATTCCTTTGGGACAGCGCTGGTCTGCTTGGCAACACGTTTCTGAAGAGCTTCGTGACTCAGGACCCCTTTCTGGGTGGTTCTGAGGTCGAGTTGCCCACAGCGAAGGGGCACGAGATTGGGGGGCGAAGGTGAGCCCAGCCACTGTGCATTGAGGGTCACGGTTGGGTGGAGGCGGTGAGGGACAGCATAGATGGGTGGGCGGGTTCTGGGTTTTCCTTGCTCTGGATGCGCAGCCAGCTTATTCTCATTCCTGGTGGCGGTCCTCGCAGACCAGCGCTGACCGCCGCCAGCCCCAGGAGCCTTTGCTGTGAACTCACACAGGGCAGCCACTCAGAGCCAGGAACCTCCCAAAGATGCCCACGCCACCCCTCAGCGGCCACCCCCGGGGAGAGACTAACCCCTCCAGCCGGCACCTCCCAGCCCCTCCCCGACTGCAGACAGTCTGGCTCCTGTGACCCAGACTTGGTTCCTGCTTCCCGACTGATACCCACCCCTCCCCAGGCACTGAGGCCTCTTGGCTCAGCTAAAAAACAAAACTGAGAACTTTTAAAAATATTGGTTCATGTACCGAAATACAACTGGACACGTTGCAGAAGCCAGAGGCCTGCTCTTCCTGCTCAGGCCTTCCTTCCAGGTCCCTAAAGTTCCGTTTCCTCTCATCCCGCACCCCCCACCCCCCTCACTCCCTTTCCTTCACTGCCCCCCTCCCACCGCAGGCTGCACGCTCCCTGCCCTTGTTAAAACACCTGAAAGGAACAAGCAGCACCGTCCTCATTTTCTCTGCTGCAGTCGCATTTGAAGGACAGTCCACACTCAGGGCTTCACCTCTGGGTTGTTTCGGCACCACCCCTCCCGGCACCGCTGGGGAGAAGCCCTCGATGGCCTAGTTCCCAAGTCCCAGCCTTGCTCAACCCGACCCCAGAGCAGAGTTGGCCACCACCGCCCAGTCCCTCCCTCCTCAGCCCTTTGCCCCAGAACGTCGCCTCCCACGCTCTCCCCTCCTGACCGCCCCGCCCCAGCGGTTCCCCCTCCTCTCCTGTCCAGGGTCAGGTGCTCGGTTCTGCCCCAGACCCCTGCCTCTTTACACCCTCTCTGAGCACTGCGATTTACTCTGTGGTTTGTTTAAACTCTCACCTCCAAGGCGAAGGCTCCCAAACCTCTGTCTTCCCAACACTGCTGACTGGGAGCCCCCGAGGGCCCCACGTTCGACGTGTCCAACCTGCAACCCGGCGCCCTTCCACCCTCTCCTGGTTCTCCAGCTTGGAGCGGAGCCGTGAGACCCTTCCTCTCACAAGCGACCTACACATGGAAACAGACCTTTGGACCACGTGAGCAGAGCCCAGGGCCGCAGGGGATGTCCTCAGGGCCTGGCTCCCCTCACCCGCAGGCGGCCTCCGTCAGCCATGCAGCACTGGGGGCAGGCCCTGCCTACACGCCAGTTCCCGGCAGCTCCGGGCTCGCATCTTCCAAGTTGAAGTCCAGGGGAAAGAAAGCATCTCTCCCTGGTAACTGCAGCCCAAATCCCTGGCTTCGCTCCCTTTGGACCAAGTGTCCATTTGAGAACCAGTGTCTGTATCCAGGGACAGGATCACACCAACTGGCGGTTGGATTGTGTATATCTCTATACGGGTGCGTAAGAAATGGCTCTGCCACAGGAATGGAGGGCCTGTTTCCAGAAGTGAGAACCAATTCGGGTTAGGCAAGAACTCCGGTCTCGGAAGCCCTGTCCTTTCTCCCCCCGTCACGCACGGCCAGACGGTGCTAGACTGCCCCTTCCCCTCTCTTGCCTCGGCTATTTCGATGGTTTTCTCCGGAGGACTTCTCCCTTTCCTCTCCTTCCCTCCGTCCATCCTCCGCACCGCTGACGTGGCTGTCCCTCTAAGCTTAGATCCGACACTGCCGTTCTTGGGCTCAGCATGACTTCCAGAATCATCCACGTGGTTTTGTGTGTCGGCAGATTGTTCGTGCCTCTTGCTGAGTTGCCCCCTGCCCTTCAGTCCCACTCCAATTTGTTACCTCCTCACTTGCTGATGGCCATTTGAGTTGTCTTCGGTGTTTGGCAATGATGGTAAACACTGGACAAGTCTTCACGGGCCGTATTTTCATTTCTCCCGATACCTGCGAGCAGAACTGATGGGCCATATTTAACTCTTTGAGAACCTGACCAGCCATTTTCCAAACCACCCTTCCTATTTTATATCCCACCAGCACTGACTAGGAATTCCCTGTGCTCCACACCCTTGCCAATACTTGCTGCTGTCAAATGCTTTAATCATTCTTCAGGTCCGTAGTGGAATTTTTTTTTTTGGTCTTAATTTGCATTTCCCTGAGAGTGATCTTGCACATTTTTTTCATGTGCTTTTGGCCCTTCGTAGATTTCTTTAATGAAGTGTGGGTTGAAATGTTTGTCTATTTTCAATCGGTTTACATAACTCATTGAGTTTATTTGCTACACAATTGTTAAGAAATTTTGCATCTATGTTCATGAGGGGTATTAGTCTTTAGTTTTCTTTCCTTATAAAACGTCTGTCTAACGGAAATGAAGAATAATTTACAGGGAATCCATAGCAGAGAAGTGAAAGCCAAGAATCAAATCAGCGATTTGGAACATAAGGAAGCAAAAAAACACCCAATCAGAACAGCAAAAAGAAAAAAGAATCCAAAAAAATGAGGATAGTATAAGAGGCCTCTGGGACAATTTCAAGCATACCGATATTAGCATCAAGGTGGTACTGGAAGGAGAAGAGCACGGGCAAGAAATTAAAAACCTATTTGAAAAAATAATGACAGAAAACTTCCCTAACCTGATAAAGCCAATAGACACACAAGTCCAGGAAGCACAGCGAATCCCGAACAAGATGAACCGAAAGAGGCCAAGAGACATTATAGCTAAAATGCCAGAGGTTAAAGACAAAGAGAGAATCTTAAAAGTAGTCAGAGAAAAGCAGTTAGTTACCTACAAGAGAGCTCCCATAAGACTGTCCGCTGATTTCTCAACAGAAACTTTGCAGGCAAGAAGGGACTGACGAGAAACATTCACAGCGGTGAAATAAAGAAACTCCAACCCAGCAAAGCTATCATTTAGGATTGAAGTGCATGTGAAGAGCTTCCCAGACGAGAAAAAGCTAAAGGAGTTCATCACCACCAAACCAGTGTTACATGAAATGTTACAGGTTCTTAAGAAAAAAAAGAAAAAGTAAAAATAAGAAATATGAACAATGAAATGGCAACAAATAAAAAATAAACGAACAAGCAGAACAGAAACAGACTCACAGATACAGGGAACATTCTGACAGTTGCCAGATGAGGGGGAGTTAAGGGGATGGGTAAGAAAGGTGAAGGGATTAAGAAGTACAAATTGAGCCCTGGCTGGTGTAGCTCAGAGGATTGAGCGCGGGCTGGGAACCAAGCGGTCCCGGTTCGATTCCCAGTCAGGGCACATGCCTGGGTTGCGGGCCAGGTCCCCAGTGAGGACCATGTGAGAGGCAACCACACATTGCTGTTTCTCTTCCTCTCTTTCTCCCTCCCTTTCCCTGTCTCTAAAAATAAATAAATAAAATCTTAAAAAAAAAAAAAAAGTACAAATTGGCCCTGGCTGATATGTGGCTCAGTGGACTGAGCGCCAGTCTGCAAACAGAAAGGTCGTCAGTTCGATTCCCACTCGGGGCACATGCCTGGGGTGCAGGCCAGATCCCCAGTTGGGCACACGTGAGAGGCAAGTAGTCAATGTTTCTCTAACACATAGATGTTTCTCTCCCTTTCTTTCTCCCTCCCTTCCCCTCCTCTAAGAATAAATAAAATGTGAAGATTTTTAAGTTCAAATTCTTTGTTACAGAACAGTCACGGGGACGTAAAGTACAGCATAGGGAATATAGTCAATAATAGTCTAATAACTGTGTGTGGGGCCAGATGGGTATGAGATTAATTGGGACTGTCACTCAGTAAGTTATGTAATGTCTAATCTCTGGGGTATACACCAGAAACTAATATAATATTGTGTGTCAACTGCAATTGAAAAATAAAAAATGAGCCCTGACTGGTGTGGCCAGTGGATTGAGCACTGGCCTGCAAACCAAAGGGTTGCCAATTTGATTCCCAGTCAGGGCACATGCCTGGGTTGTGGTCCAGGTCCCCAGTGGGGGGCGTGAGAGAGGCAACCACACACTGATGTTTCTTTCCCTCTTTCTCCAAAAATAAATAAATAAAATCTTTTAAAAAATAATTTAAAAAATAAATTTAAAAAACTTCGATCTGGTTTTGGTATCAGTAACATTAACCTCATAAAACGATTTGGAAAGTGCTTTCTCCTCTATTTTCTGAAAGGACTCATTTATGAATGATACTAATTTTTCCTTAAATCTTTGATGAAATTAACAAGTGAAGCCATCTGGGCCTGGACTTTTCTTTGTGGGAAGGTTTTTAGTGACCAATTTATAATAGTGTCTTAAATAAATACAGGGCTATTCAGATTTTCCATTTCTTCAGTCAGTTTTGGTAATTCGTGCCTTTCAAGCAATGTGTCTACTTTATCCGAGTTGTAGATTTAATGTCAAAACTCACTGTAGCACCCCCTTGTTACCCTCGAAACGTCTATAGGACCCGTGCTGATGTCCCTCTTTTTCCAACATGGAAAGAAACAAGTCTTAATCCTCCACTGAAGGAAACCAGCGAGTAACACCTCTAATGGAAAAAAGGAGAGAACAGGTGGCGGAAACAGGGTATTTGGAGAAACAGAGGTAAACACAAGAAAGTGGAAAGGAGTTGAAAGCAGCTGGCTCTCGGACGCGCGGTAACACGGGGGCTGGAGGAGCCCCAGCGGGCTCGAACCACTTAAGTCGCTGTACAGCTGCGTCTGTGTGTGGGGGTCCCCGGCATAACGGGGCTTCCCAGGATTAATTCCCATGTGGAGTACAAGGTTTATTAAAGATAAGCAATACAAAGGTGCTAATCTGAAGCTCACATCCATGTGAGTAAAACTCAGTGAACTCAAGCCCACTAAAGACTTCCAAGGGGAGGAGAATTTTGTCACAGGTTTTGTTTAGAACTGCCAAGTGCAAGGGGACAGAAAGCAGATGGGTCCTCTCACAACTGTTTTCCTGGTCTTCAGGCAGCTAGGCAACCACTCCCACCCTTGGAATGTCACTGTCAGGGCCAACCACCTTCCTGCCACCCTGTCGGTGCGAAGTCCTCGCATTGGTGCCCCGGGCCTGACATCCCCACCCCGCCCTTGGTGCTCCCACTTCCAACAGAACTCTTTCGGGCTGCGTCCTCCATGCTGTGAATCCAACACAACCGAGCTGAACGGTGCCGCTCGGGCCAGCTGACCACCCACGTCTCCAGCACTGTTTCCCAATCGCCCTTGCTGGCTCAGACTCCCACACACACCCGGCCGAGGTGGGAGCGCCCAGAGCTTGGCCCAGGCCCCCACTCGGCTCACGTTCGCCTCTCCCTCCCTGTGATTGAATCCACTCCCCAGACAAACAGCACTCCCAGGCAAGCCACGCCCTCGGAAGTTCTAAGCTGCTCACTTAACCACCTCTGCTTAATAGGTTGCTGATGTCTCCAGCCCCAAAGTGCTGTGACCTCAGCATTCGCCAAGTATTTAACAGCCAGGGACATCCCACTCGTCCTCCAGTGTCTGGGTGATCACACCTCAAGTCTCCCGGTTACTGAAACTGGAACCACCGTCCGTGCCCGTTTCTCCCTAACCCTCCACATTAAAGCAATTCCTCAGTCTCATCTATTCTTGTGGGAAAACACCCCCCCCCCCACCAAGTCTGTATGCGGCTCTCCATGCCCCCTCGTTTCTTACCTGGAGCTCTGCACAGTCTTCCTCTCTGGACGTGTCCCACTCATTCTCCACCCGTAGGAGAGGTTAATTTTCCAGGGAAACCCTCTGCTGAACACCCTTCCCCACATGGCTCACAAATGCAGCATGCCCTGGCCCCTGGCCACCTCTCCCCAGCCTTGTCTCACTACCTGCAGCCGGTCTGTAGAGCCTGGTTCTGGGACATGCTGAGCAGCCCCCGACCTCCGGGACGTTGCGTGCGCGCTGCCCTTCCCTCTGCTGCACTAGACCTCCTCAGCCCTCTGGACTCAGGCTACCACTTCTTCCCCCGCGAAGCCTGCCCTCCCCCACCCTGATGTCCACTATCCCAAGGAGGGCAGTGAGAGCGAGGCCCTATTCACTGCATAGTCCTGGTCCCCAGCTCCAAGCCCGCTGCCCAGGGAGACGCTTCCGGCGAGGGCTGGCAGAGGCTCAGTGGCTGAAATCAGGGTCACCTGTGTTGTCCGGGAGCCTCTAGGGATGGCCGGTCCCTGTGGACAAACCACCCAACAGATCGGAGAGGGGCGTTTCTGCAGGCTTGGCCAGACTTCCCAGAAGTCTCCATGTAGCCCTGAAGTTAAGTGCCTCTGGAAAACATGCCCCAAGGCAGCACTTTGCCCCCTAAAGGGGTTCTGGGGGTCATCTCAGAACCGCTCTTCTGCCCTCTCCCCACACACCGCCTCCCTCTGTCTGGGGCTCACTTGCCCAGACACCCCAAGGTCCAGCTGGCCCAGGTCCACACATTTCCTCTAAGGCAACACGCACCCATGACTCTGGTGTTTTTGAGAATAAGCGTGAGGTGTGATGTTTTATTACCCCTCAGGAACTGTGGCACTGGGGATACCACTGGGGGCGGGCTATGGAAAGCCCAGGCTGCCTCCCCTAGGATCCACGAGTGGGTGGGCAGCGAAGGTAGCTCTGCGGGGCTGTTGTTCTGGCAGCAAATCCTGCTACAGTTCCCGCTGGACGACTCGGGGTTCCCGCAGCTTTACGCAGGCTGCTGTGTCTGCTTCTTTCTTCTCCCTTTGCTTACTGTAAGGACTTAGTGCCACGTCTGAGGTGCACAGTGGAACTTAGAGACTGCTCCTCTGGCCGTCTGGCCACTTGAAGATCTAGGTCAGAGCTCTCACACAAAACAAGATTGTCCAGGATTTGATTAAAACAGTCTGTGCATTTGTATCTCTAAGTAGGTATGCCGTCTATCACTTTACCTTGCCTGCTCATGCATACATGCCGCAAAGAGAATCCACTTGTGTTCCGTATGTTCATGGAACATTTCTAGAAATTGATTAAGTACCTGGACAAGAAGAAAACCACAACAGACCTTTTAAAAATGTAGAAATCTAGCCCTGGCTGGTGTAGCGCAGTGGATTGAGCACGGGGGGAACCAAGGGGTCCCGGTTCGATTCCCAGTCAGGGCACATGCCTGGGTTGTGGGCCAGGTTCCCAGTGGGGGCCATGTGAGAGGCAACCACACATTGCTGTTTCTCTCCCTCTCTTCCTCCCTTCCCCTCTCTCTAAAAATAAATAAATAAAAATGTAGAAATCTTCAAGTTACATTAACTGATTATAATCTTTGAAATAACTAATTAAAGAAGATTTTTTTTTAATATTTAGAAATTGCAAACACATTCCTAGGCAGCTCTTAGCCCAAAGAAATCAAGTAAAATTAAAAACTATAAATGAAAGAACGCTTAATACCAAAACCTATGACATAAGCAAAGCTGTATTAAAAAGAAATTTTTTTTTCTTAAGATTTTATTTATTTATTTTCAGAGAGAGGAGAAGGGAGGGAGAAAGAGCAATGTATAGTTGCCTCTCACATGGCCCTCATTGGGGACCTGGCCCGCAACCCAGGCATGTGCCCCAACTGGGAATCGAACCAGGACCCTCTGGTTCCCAGCCCACGCTCAATCCACTGAGTTACACCAGCCGGGCTAAAAAGAAATTTTTTAATCTTAAAATGTTCTCCTTATTCAAGAAGGTGAAAAAAAAAACCCCAAATAAAACTAAGTACTTACCTTAGCAAGCAAGAGATAAACAGTAAACTAAATAAAAACAAGCCAGGTAGGGAAATCAAAGATTAAAGATGCAAAAAACAGAATCATAGAAACAAATCCCAAACTTGTTCTTGGAAAAGACCAAGAACGTCCTCAAGAGATCAGTTATTAAAAAAAAAAAAAAAAAAGGGTAAAAAGATGCAAGATGGAAAAGGAAAATAACCAGGTGTAGGAAGCATTGAAATAATCTTAGGAGAATGTGTGCAACTGTAAGGCAGCAAATTAAAAAAAAACAACTAAGACCTATATGATTTTTAGAAACCAAACACGCCACTAAAACTGACCTATGAAAAAATGAGAAACTTGAATATTCCAGGTAACAAAGGGCACAATGGGGTGGTGATTAAGGGAACTATTAAAAATGTTCTAGAACCCCATGGGTTTGTGGCCTACTTCCATCTAACTCTAAAAAACTAAAATAGGAAATTTTGATACAAGTATTGCAAACAGAAAATATTGGAAATCTCCACAGTCCCTTTTATAAAGGCAGCATAATTTTAATTCTAACATCTGATGAAGATGCTAAGAGAAAAGAAAATTATAGACTCCCCTCCCCCTTTAAAGATTCAAAGGCTCAAAAATATTAGCAAATAGTACCAGGAAATGTATCAAAAGAGTTACAAATGAACACATTATGACCAAATGGGGCTTATTCCTGGGAATAAGGGTGGTGAGGTTCCAGGAAATTTATCAACATAGTATTACATTGAAAAAAATTAAAGGAGCCACGACTGGTGTGGCTCAGTGGGCTGGGCATTGTCTTGCAAACCAGAAGGTTGCAGGCCAGGTCTGTGGTTGGGGCAATGCAAGATGCAATGTTTCTCTCCCTCTCTCCTACCCTTCCCTTCACTAGGGTGAATAAAATCTTTAAAAAAATAATGGAAAGCCCTGGCTCATGTGGCTCAGTGGATTGAGTGCCGGCCTGGGCACCAAAGGGTCACCAGTTCGATTCCCAGTCAGGGCACGTGCCTGGGTTGTGGGCTAAGTCTCCATTTGGGGGCATGGGAGAGGCAACCTTACATTGATGTTTCTCTTCCTCTCTCCCTCCTTTCCCCTCTCTCTAAAAATAAATAAAATCTTTTAAAAAATGAATGGAGAAAAACAATATGGTCATAATAACAGATACTGAAATTCAGCAGCCATTCCTAACTTAGATTTCTACAAAGGAAAAGATGGTCAAATGCAAAGTCGAGACTGAGACGGCACTTTGCAGCCCCCAGTCTGGTAGGCGGGGTGCCGGGCGGGCGAGGCTGCTCTCAGGTGCTGCAGCCCCCATGGTCCCCACAGTGCTTTTGGAAAGTGCTCTTGCCGACGGCCTCTCACCCTTGGCTCCTGGGAATCAGCACAGAAATAAAATCCGTGGCTAAGCACATGTGGGAGGCTGTTCTTGGGGGGCAGGGGAGGGGAGGGGGGACTGAAAACCATGGGAAAGCCCACCAATAAGGAACAGTTGAGTCAGTTACAGAATCTTCACATCAATAATTAAGCAGCATTGAAGGCAGGTCTGCCAATCTGAACATAATATTGAGAAGTTGCAAGAAAAGTATGTAGGATTCCAATTTTAGAAACACAAATGTCAGGAAACTGTTACAGGTGAATACATGTGTGTGTGCACATGCCTGAATATAATGACGGGAGCACAGTGAGAACACAGGCCATGCTCGAGGGTCACTATTAATCCTGAAGTGGCGTACAGGGGGGCGGTATGGGGGGGCGAGAACAAGAGGGGGAAATACAGCAATAACTGCCCTCATATGACAGAACATACGTGAAATTCCATTTTTCGTTTTGCGCTTGTATAAAAACCTCACAAACGACTTTTTATATGTTTCAATAGGATTCTTCTGTGGCCAGCTATTTTCTTCTTGCTCCTCAGGACCTGATCCTTCCAGAGGACCGGCACCTCGGGAGGTGGCAGCTGTCACTGAACACCCGTGCTGGGGTACCAGTTTCTCCATGCCGTGGGTGCTGGGACGGCAAGTCTTCCAACACTGGCCCGCCCCCCCGGGAGCCCTGAGATAGTCTTGTGTGCCCTCACTTAGGGGTGTTAGCTGCACCTCCCAGTCCCCTCTCCCCCCTTACAAGGGGCCTATCTTTAGATGCTCTGCTTTGTTTTGGAAAGTGCAGCCCCGCCCTTCCCTAAGCTCTTGGATTTCTGTTGGACATTTGGCTCTGATTGGCTCTTGCTGAGTTCTAGCAGGCAGTGGGTGGTGTGTTTGATAGGCACGGGGCGGTGGGGGGGGCGGCATATTCCCTGATTACATCCAATCCTTTGCCTATTCCGTGCTGAATGGCTTAGAAAAGCACAACCAGGCTGCCTGCTCTCACTTTAAATTCATGATCGCCATCCTTACATGGGCCCTTCATGCTCCTGGTCTGTTCACCTTCCCCCTCTCCCGACTGTGGTACATGCTCTCCCCTCTCCAAATCTGCACCACCTCCCCGCCCTGCTCTCTGCTGACCTCCGAGGAAGCAGAAGCAACCAAATGAGAATCGCCTGACCTTCTGCATCTACCTGCCTTCCCGGGCAGCTGGCTTCCCTTCTCTCCTTTTACCTTCCTCCTTCATTATGACTCTTCTCTCTTGAAGTGCCAGCCACTTCCCTTCCTCCGTTTATGGCCAGAGTGCTCAGAGAGCTGGCAGAGTCATCTCTCAGTTCCTCTCCTCCCATTTTTGTCCCACAACTCCGACCAGCATTCACCTCACCGCTCCACCGAATCACCCTCGGGAAGGTCTCCGGGGAGCTTGCGGTTGTAAATCCAGCATTAACTGTCGGTTCTCATCCGACTTGATCTATTGGAGGCGCTGGCTCGTTAACTCCCCTGCTCTTTGTAACCACTCTGGACTCAGCTTCCAGGACCCACTCCTGGCTTCACGCCCACGACTGGGGATGGCCCTGCTCAGTCCCTGTCACTGTCCCTCTGCATCTGCCTAAACTCTAAATGCTGGGGAGCCCCAGGGCTCGGATCTGGTGCCCCTTCTCTCTGCTGCCTCCACTCAGTCCTTTGGGGCATTTTTCCTGCCTCCACTTGTCTCTCGTGTGCTGCTAAGTCCACACTGGGCACCTCTGGCCGAGCCTTGAACTCCAGACGCCCACTGCCTTCTTGACATCTCCAGCAGATAACAAGTAGGCACCTTGCACTTACCATGCACCAGGTGAGCTCAAACCCGCTCCTCCTGAAGTCTCCCCTTCTCAGGAAGTGACAGCTTCCCTCCTGCCAGGGCCTAGAGCAGCAACCTCAGAGGGGTGGGGTGGGGTGGGGAGCAGACGGCATAGCACCCAGGCCCTGCAGAACGGACAGAGTTGCTGACTCTCTACAGTTTCCAGTACGGTTCGTGGCGCAGGGGAGGGGCATGTCACCGTGAATGTGGTGATCGTCTGGCACTTGTCACAGATGACGGCTCTGTAATCGATGGAACACCAAGAAACCAGAAGAAAACACACGTCTAGGAAGTCAACAAAGCCTTTTATTCCACAGGAAGTTACGACTCTGACACGAGAAGCAGGTTAAAGAGTCAGAACACACTGGTGGTTGTAACAGTGTTTACACAGTGGAGAACCAGATATTTCGTTTTCAGGATTTTATTAAGCAGCTACTATGGTATTTTGAGGCACAGATGATGCTTAAAAACGAAGTGGCCCTGGAACCTTCTGCACATTGAGGTGAGCACACACCGCCGGGGCAGGTGAGCCTGCAGAGCGTGGGGGCCAGGCCCCGGAGCGGGATGCTGACCTCTCTCCAGGGGGCAGAGGAAGCGGCTGTGGTTAGGCAGCGACATGGGCTGGCCAACTGCTGGGTCAGGGAATTAGGACGGCTTTTGATTTCTCCTGATCCAGTTTCCCCTTGTTCAGTCAACCTCACTGTTCTCCGAGAGGACCTGTGTGCTTGAGGCAGCATGAGAGGTTATTGTAACAAAGTCTCAGACGTCACTGGCTAAGTACCAGTTTAAGAAGAAATGGGGCATTCTCGGAGCCAGGGCCAGAGCCTGCCTCCTCCAAAGCTTTGGGTTTTCTTCCGGGTGAACCAGGAAACTCTGCCCAGAGCCCCTGAAACCTTATCGCCAGGCCTGGCATGAGGGCAGGAGGGCAGAGAGCTGGAGGAGCTCCCGGTGGCGTCCACCTGCCCCCAGCCCCACCCCGTTTTCACATTCTAAGGCGCAAATGTCAGAGAGGAGTTGTGCAATCAGAGGAGGTGGACAACTATTTCAGGAGCTGATTAAAATTAGAAAGGAGAGGGAGGAGGGCCTCTGCACACCTCTCTGCAGGCCGAGAGGCGCCGTCCGTCCGTCCCCGGCTTTCTGCCGCCGGAGCCCACTGCTCCTAACCCAGTACAGAAATCCAAGTGACTTCATTTCAGAATGTGACAGAGGGCTTGCCGGTGCCAATGACCAGCCCCTCTGAGAGTCTCATCTGTGAGAGGTCCTGACCGCAGGCAGGGGGCTGGCGATGGCGGAACTGCGGACACACGTGTGGGGTGCACGGGGACAGGCTGCTGAGGGGCAGACCTGCGGGCACGAGCGGACGCCGTCCTCACTGCCCAGGGGCCGGCTGAAACAAACGCAAACAGCCCCGACCCTTCAAAAGCCAGGCTTCCATTTTGCAGTCCACGAAATTAGAGTTCAGTGAAGACTAGACCTTGGAGTTCAAGACAACCCTTGAAAACACTACTTAGCTTAAGCACTTGAACTTGTAAGCTCCCTTCCTGCTTCTTAGAAAAGAACACCCCCCGCCCCACCCCCACACACGGGGAGGGAGAGGGAGAGAGACAGAGAAAGGCCAGCTTCACTTGTGTCTTGGAAGGGTCCGGTCTTGAGTTATAAACACCGGGGCCATCTACACATCCACTGGCCCTCTGAGTCGTTTCAGATCTGGGCTACATGTGACAAGGTTCGAGGCTGTAGAAACTGATTAGCTTTATGAAAATATAAATTTTAAAATCCCAAGGCTAGCCATTCATTCAAGAGCCCCCGCCCCCAACTTGCCCCTCCCTTACAGAAAAGGGAGGGACCAAACAAGAGCCAGCGTCGCTCGTGGTTGGAATTTAAAACCAGGGACAAGAGATGCTTTGGCCAAATCTTGGTACCATGAAGAACTTACCAAAACGACTTAGCTTTTTAACACTCGAATTTCATTGCCTTGCTAAGCCTCTCCCTCTCCTGCCCCGCCCCAGAGTCACTGTGGCCAGTCCCCAGCACCCTGGAGCGGAATGCCTGCTTATGACTTTAGTGAAATGAAGACTCCTGGGGCCTTCTTCTCCTGGTGCTGCCCGGAAAGAAGAGCATCCTTACTGCGAATTTTGATAAATCTGTGGAATTCTGATCAGTTAAAATAAAGATTTCTCTGGGATTTTTTCCCCCTTCTAAATCAACAGAGCCTATCCATTTTTCAAACTGACCCTCTCTGGTAATAACCCAGGAAAAACTTTTAGGTTGGCAAGACGCGTCAGTAGAAGCCAAGGAGATAGGCAGATAAAAAAATAATTTGTGATAATCTAACAGCTACCTTTAAGATGGGGATGGGTGGGGAGAGAAAGAAATCACAGCTGGGTTTCCGAGCCACTCCCCTGCTTCTTTCAGGGCCAGCTCTGTCCCGCCCCCGGCTCCGCCCCAGCACCACGGGCTCCCAGGGCAGTGGGCTGAGCTCCGCCCACCCCGCCACAGTCAGCCCACTCGCTGTGAGTTCTCTAGTTTCCAACCTCACGTTCGCCAACTTTCAAGAGTGCCTTTTATAGAGAATACCCTGAATTAGCCGTGTAGAATTAGTGCAATAGAAGATCCAATATAACTTTATATTACTTTACAGTTAACAAGCCTTCACACACGCCACAGGCCGTGTGTGGAAACCCACCTGTGTATTTACACACACACGGCTGTACATATGTACATGTTCACACGCTACAGGGCAACCCAAAGTCGCGTCCACCTTGGGATGCTTTCTTGTT
The DNA here is from genome assembly GCA_004026765.1 of Micronycteris hirsuta. Classification (NCBI taxonomy): domain Eukaryota; kingdom Metazoa; phylum Chordata; class Mammalia; order Chiroptera; family Phyllostomidae; genus Micronycteris; species Micronycteris hirsuta. The sequence goes on from PVJI01004010.1 coordinate 100,729, forward strand.
ACGTTATTCAACCAATACCTTCTGAAAATTACTTCCCCGTAATCTCAAGTGACCCCCACCCCACAAAGTCACACGGCTGATTCACATTCACACCCCTCCGTTAGCGTTTACTTCTCTTGCACTTGGTGTTGTCCCCTAGCCGGACTCTGGTGTGGCCTCCCACTGAGGCTCCTGACTGGTGGGGGTGGGGCCGAGCGCCTCCGCCCAGCGCTGAGATGCTGGGATGCTGGGATTCCTCAGGAGTCCAGCTCCAGCTGCTCCTCGTTTTCACTGAGTCTTAACATCAGCTGCTGTTCATAGTACAGGCTCTTTGCATAGTTTATTTCTTGTGATAACTTGACAGCAAGGACCTCCGATTTCACGTGGACCTGGAGGATAGAAGGGAATGAGGGACCTGCCCCTGAGGGGGGCACACAATCACAGGACCCGCTGTAGAGGCCAGGACAGGTGCACCTTTAAGAAACAGTCTCCAGGGCCCTACTCCTAGTTGGTGCTAATTTGAGGTCTGGGCTGGGGGTGTGGGTTTGCTCCTGGAACCTGTGTCTTTAACAATTCCCCAGGCGACTGTGTAGCCGACCATGATCGCTGGCACCGGGACCCCTGAGCAGGCTGAGAGCATAAATAAAGGCCTGCACCTTTGGGATCCAACCCAAAGTCTGGTGACGGTCAGAGAGGGGAAGAGCCAGCACTCAAACGCCTCGAGGTCTTTCTTATCTTAGTTGTTCACTTGCCTTAAAAGGGGCAAAAGCGCAGGCAGGCCAGGCTCCCCACCAGGAAAAGGAACTTGTGGAAATAACTCATACTTCTGGGTGTTAACTCTATTTTAATCTCCCAGCCCTGACTTCAGCCAGCGACCCCAGGGGAGCCCGCACAAGCCAAACCCAACCCCAGTGCATTCCAGCGCCAGGAGAAGGTCAAAGGAAAGCTGCTGATAAGGTTGGTTGCTGTTTCTGATCCATACAAAGACCCTGAGATAAGCAAGGCCATCTGGAACGACAGGCTGCTGTCACATGCAGGCCTGGCAACCCTAGCATACCGGGCAGAAAAGGAGCAGGACTAGCCCTGGGGTTTCAGGGAAAGACGCCCCGTCAGAACAAGGCCAAGCCAGCGTTTCCCCACTTGTGCTCCTGCTGAGCCAACTGTCCCTCTGCATGGAGACAGTTCCTTCCAGTGGTGGCCACATAGCCTTGACCAAGTCACCAGCTGTCAACAAGCCTCCTTACCAGCCAAGTGGGGACAACGACACTCCAGCATCAAATGATCCATAAGAAGTACTTAGTATCCAGCCTGGCACATAGTAAGCCCTTAATGAATGCTGGTTATTAATAGTAACATTATTATTTAAAAGTCCTGCCATGCCAGAGTCTTCTAACCTTTGCAGGCAAAGTATACATTTTATTTAGAAATATCTTCTGAGCATTTTCCTGGGTAAGGGCCTCTGCTAGACATTGCTGCTCTGCACAGACAAAAAGGAGTCAGTCCCCAGCCATCAGGCGGAGACAGCCAGGAAGCCGGTGCGTGCGGGCACCTTCCTGGGCTCACACAGGATCATGGGGCTGAGAGGCGGGCCCTGGAGCATCCCGTGGGAAGTGTGAGCCGGGCAGGCGGCATGGGCCCTGTCTGTCTCCTGCTCTCTGAAAGCACCCGGTGGGGAGGGCAGGCCTCCGATGCACACTCACCATGGGCTTCTGCTGGGAGGGGCCGGGGATGGACACTCCACTGCTCGTGTTCCCCGCTTTCTTGGTCACCTGCACATACACCTTCCCATGGTCTTTGGAGACGAGGCAGTGGTAGAGGTCGTCGTACTTGACTTCCAGGAAAACGGCCTCCCGGTCCACGTAGTCTCCACTCTTCAGGAAGTAGACGGCCTTGGAGGAGATGAGGACGCAGTAGCTGTCGATGTTCTCCACGGCGATGAAGCTGCGGGGGGAGGGGCAGTCAGACAGGCGCACAGGATTCTCCCGTGGAAGGGCCAGCGGGAGGGGGCGTGAGCCCGGGGCGCCCTGGCGTCCAAAGGCCTGGCCTCGACTCCAGGCTCCCTCCCTTCACTCTGAGCCACTGGCTCAACTGCCCTGAGCCTGTTCCCACGTTTGTAAAGCAGGGACGAAAGGGGGGCTGCCACCTCGGCCCTGTCCACGGGGAGCTGGAGCCGCACAAGTGCGGGGCGTCTCCAGCGAGGCGTGTCATGGGGTATGAGGCTTAGCGACAACCGTGACAATGCTTTGTTGATGGACAAAACAGAGGGAGAAAAACGATGCTTCTAAATGCTGACTGAGGCAGCTGAGAAAGTTCTCCTCGAACACAGGGGAGCCTCAACCAGCGGCTGGAGGACACAGGCCGGGAGAGGGTGGTTGGTGGAAGGGGAGGACGCGGAGCCAGCAGGTCACCACAGGGTGTAACCTGAGGTGGCTCGAGGTTCTTGCATTTGCACACACACATCTACTTCCTTCCTGTCTCAGTTCTGCGAGGCCGCCCAGTCCCTGCTCAGCACCTCCAGTGACGGGGAACCTGTGAGACCTCCGCTCCCTTTTCAGAAAACCCAACAGTGAGACGGCGCTTTTGTCAGTAAAGCTGCAATCCTGAGTTTAATAACTTTCAGGCATTGCTTCGAGGGGCTTTAGGGCCCCTCAGAAAAACTCTCATTCCTCTCCCTCCATGGCGCTCCCAGACTTAAAGTGGAAATTTATGCAAATCGAACCTCTGGGCTCAGCTCCTGAATGGAGAGCAGTGACCCTTGGTGAGCGCTGCGACAGCTCTCAGGGCCTGGCGGCCACCACCGCATCTTGTGACAGCCTGCCACAATGGGGCGGCGGCGTCTGTCGGAGAACCGCGGAGGAGGACAGACGATGGAGAGAATACTAAGAGCTGACCACAGGCTGGCTGTCAAGCTGCGGCCCCCTGGGCCTTGACGTCCTGAGAGAATTTGCAAACTGCAGTCGCTCAGAGTCCTAGGATGGCTTTGCTGCACCGCAGGGAGCTCTCCTCAGTCCCAAGCACGTGCCAGTCACTTACTCTCGGGGCTCAGAGAGCCCCCAGCGCCCCCCTGTGTTCAGAACACACCGGTCTCTCAACCCGCCTACATCCTCCCGTCTCGGGGTGGGGGCTGGGGCGGAGGGGGGGTGCTTAAGCTTCAGCCCCTCAGCGAAGCTTCTCAGACCAAGTTTCCCCACAAAACGCTCCAACCCCACCCCACTTTGAACACTGCTTGCCTTCCAAAGCATCGCCAGACACGCATCTGTCCCCTTCATGTGTCCTGGATCGGACTCAGCACTAAGCAGATGGAACAGTGGGTCCCCACCCCCCACCCGTCTCCCTGAGCATCACTGCTGAGTCTGCGGCCCTGAGTCCTCACTCAGCAAGTATGGACCTGCCCCTGGTCTCCATTGTAATCATGGCCTCACACAACAAAAGCTGGGGCTTACTGTTCTTTACTAGCCGGTGGGCAATGCCAAGAATGTGGACTTGCAGTCTTGATGCCCAAATCAGAAAGGCCCAGCAGCTTCTAGTGTTCAGGCCACTTGGCACGGACTTTCCCACATCCCGGCCCGACAGTGTGTGCCGAGGTGGCAGCTTCACATTTACGGGACTGTGCGGAACCTGAAACTGCTGGTCCAGGGGGGAGAAAGGGACAGAGAGGGACTGAGAGAGAGAGAAGTAAACAAGGCTTCCTGACAGAGAGAAGCCCTGCGTGGCCAGCAGAACTTGCTGGGAAACTAGGTGACAACTGAAGAGCAGCCCGCCGCCACTGAGCAGCGGTGGGCCCGCAGGTAGCTGTGCTGGCTGCTGGGCTCTCGAAGGCGACGCCCAGAGTTGGGGCGAGAGCAGGGATGCGCATTACAAGTCCAACCGAGACTGTTTTCATTCCTCTGGTCCAGCATAGGATGGGGCCCTTCTGTCCCTTCACCCTTGCCCCCTCTCTCACCCCACGTGGCACCCCCTGCGGCTGACATTCACCGAGAGCCTTGAAAAGGGCCGGGGCCTTTCTTCCATCCGGGCAGCTGCTCTCACACCCGGGCCGGGATGGCTGACATTATGAGTGCACTTTCCACTGGAACTTTTATAGGCTTTAAAATAAACTCCTTTTCAAGATGCCACAGATGGTGCAAGTCCTCGCTGAGGCCAGAACCCCTTGGGGAGGGAGGGTGGCTCCAAGCTGGGAGGCTGTGCTGGCTGGCACCGCCCACAGCACAGACTTCAGGCCGGGCGGGCAGGGAAACCCGCCAGGCTGCATGGCCCCACCCGGGCCCACTGCTTTCTTCATGGTCAGGTTCTTCATCTGACGAAGATGATGCTACCTGCTGGCTCTCATCACTGAGTTAGTGAAGGCAGCAGAATTCAAGGCCGCCCAGAACTGGGAGGGGAGAGGGGCAGTAAATGGGCACAGAGCTCTGCTCTGAGTCCAAAGCCACTGCAGACGATAACGTTTTCCTGACTTTTACATGAAATGTTCTGATGTCTCTTCAGATCAAAAGCAGGTCCGAGCCAGGGGCATACGCAAGAGGAGGAGAAAGGGAGAGAGTGAGGCCACAGCCGGCAGCTGGAGCACCAGGGTCCCCGACCGTGGGCTGAGCAAGAACCCGGAGGCCGACCTTGCAAACAGCTGTCTTCATTTTCCTCTTGCTGCCTCCTCAGCAGCCCACAACCAAACGCCAAGACGGGCGTGCATGCACACATATTCACACATACACACTTTTTTTTACATTACAGCATCTGGAAACCACATCAAAGTATAATTGAAACTGAGCTCGGGATGAGGGGTTCCCTCCTGTAATGGAGACCAACTCCAAACTCGTCACTGCGAGAGAGGGGCCGCAGGTCAGGGCGGGGGAGACCCGGGCCGCAGCAGCGCTCTGCACCGGCCCCTCTGCTGGCGGCCTTCTTCTCTTTCCCCTCCGCAGCCACAAAGCCATGAAATCGCCCTCCTTTCCTGGTCGTCCACCTGCAGGAGGCCTGCCCCGCACAGGCTGCCGTGGACCTCACTGGAGAGGCTCAGGGTCCCACCAACGGCCACTGAGTCCAGACACGCTTTGACCCCCAGGTAACCACACCCCACTCAGGCTGCTCGCAGCCCAGGATGGAGTGCCGGCTGGAAAGCCTCGGGTCTCAGGCTCATCCTGAGTGCCTGCTGCTATCCCGGAGTTATTAGGAACTCCGAGGGAGGGGGAGTAACAGCCTGCGGCCAGAAACAAACCTCTGGACCAGCTTCATCCCTCAAACATGAGAATGAGAGTGGCCACCCAGGGTTCTGCGGACACACTGCAGTTTGCTGTAGGCACCGTAATTAATTCTTTGAAAAACAGGACTTTAACTTTGGTCAAAAGTTTTCCTTTTAAGAGAAAGAGGACACAGTGACCCTGGGACTGATGTCAGAAATGTTCTCCAGGAAGACAGGGAGACGGGGCACGGGGCCCACGCCACACTCTGAGCACGCACACGGGCTGTCATGGATGGGGGCGAACCCAGCACAGCCTGCGGTCATGCCCGCCATGCATCTTCCTCAGCAGCACCAGTGGCGGCATCCACGGCAGCTGCAGGCTCCGCGGAAGGGACGCCGCCTCCTCCATGCCCACGGCCCGCGTGCCCTTCTCTCGTCTCTCCTTGGCCCTGCGGGACCGGGTCGCTCGCCCACCACCTCCCGCAGCGTTCCAGGCATGAAGCAGTACCTTCCCTTTGTGGCCCATCCCCCACGGCTCGCATGTCTATTTTAAAAGCAGTCATGCGTCACAGGGAGTTGGCAATATTGTCTGTTTCCCCTGCTAGGCTGTCAACTTGTCCAGGGAAGAGCACATTTCTCACTCGTCCTGGCACACAGTAGGAGTCAGTGAATTTTTGTGTTACGTAGCCCAGAAAATGACGATGAAATTGCATCATAAGGTCCAATGGAATTTAGCCAAGCACATTTAACTTCGGTTGCTGGATATATTTTACTCTGTGGTAAAGCTAAAGAATTCTCTCAGAACTCCTGGTTTTAAGTATTCGAGATTTAGCAAGCCATTAACCTCAATCAGAATAGCTGGAAAACCCACCAAGTGAAAGTTTTACTTCAGTGGCATATCAAAGGTGGTCCAGTTCCCTCAGTGTTGATGATGACTGATAGATTACAATATTTCCTGGTTTAGAAAAGGAAGCCAATGATAGCACCTATCTTTTGTTTTTGCTTTTAGATGGTGTATATTACTACTATAAAGTTCCTATTTATAATTACACACTACTAGAATCAACACTATAACCTGTGCTCAAAAAATATTTCTGATTTCTTTCTACCTGCAACTTCTCAAGGACAGACAAGACACAAAACACCACACACACTATGTTTACACCATGTTTACAAAGAGTGCGAGGAAGCAGAATTTTCCTCTTGATATGATCTCTTTCTGTGTCCTTTGAATTTGCTAAGCACGCATACATTAATTTCATCAAAAAGAGAAAGGGCTTGTCTGGTTGGGGGGTCACAGGTTATCTTTGTTTTCCTCTTTACAATTTTTCTGTATTTTGTTTCAATTATTTATTTTTAGAGAGAGGGGAAGGTAGGAATAGAGAAACATCGATGTGAGAGAGAAACATTGATTGGCTGCCTCCCATATGTGTCCCAACCAGGGGACTGAACCCACAACTCAGGCACGTGCCCTGACCGGAAATCGAACCAGCAACCATTCACTTTTCGAGACAACGCCCAACCAACTGAGCCACACCAGTCAGGGCTATTTTTTTCTGTATTAAGAACATTTCATAAATGTCATGTTGTAAAACTATATTTTGAAAATACAATCCAATTGTCGACATCCAGGAAACAGGATGCTAGAGCACCTTCTCAGGTCCTGTGGGAGGCTCCTGGGCACCTGTTTTGAAAAGGTAAGTCCATTCTAATGCTCACGATGCCAGGATGTAACTGATCATGACGAAGGATTAGAAACGAAATAGGGACCTCTTCCTCCCTTCCTTTCTCCCTCTCGCTTCCTTCCTTTCAATGAAAATGAGATTCCTGGCTGTGGACAGACACTAGCTATAGAGAAAAATTAATTTAATCAGGGCAAATTTTACTTTAACATCAACTTAAGTCAGGATCCTATTTCAAAACCAAAACTGAAAAAAAGGGGAAGCAATGGTAATGTGCAACATACCAGAGAAATATTTGATTCATTTGAAATTAAAGCCTTTTCAGCTGGCCAGACCTTAATGCATATGTCAGTGACTATCTTTTTAATACTAATTAATTAAATAAAATGAAAAAAATTAAATGAAACTTGATCTGGGAGCACAGAGTTGAAGTAACCATGGCGCTGGGACTTTGCGGGGTTTTCAGTACATCGGGAAGTAATTACACAATATTTTCCATAAGTGAAACAGTGAATCTAACTGGAAAAAAATGTGGAAACATTTAGTTAGAACAGTAGAGCAAGGTATTAAAGACCCTTTTAAGGGGTTAACTCTGAAGGAAAATATGCAAATAATTAGGTCTGTAAACATGGTTTTAATTACAATTCTAGGATAAAAGTCAGGGCTGTAATTTGGCACTCATGTGCTTTTCCTGAAAACCCCTTTCCTGCAAAGTGATGATCCTAATGTTCACCTCACCACGGGGACCCGGCCTGACAACCGGGGACCCATCAGAGCAACACTGGCCGACTCCCTGATGACCTCTCCCTTGCTCACTGAGGAAGGCTGCGGTCACCCCTCCCCTTCACATTCGCTGTCGAGATCTACCCCACACAGAGGTGGGGGCCATGGCTTTCATCTTTAGAATTAAAATCCATTCACGCCAGTATCACTTCCCCATTCACATGAATTTCAAGAGTTTCAGGAAATCTACTCCCCTGGCCTCACTTGGACCCCCGTTTTCGGCTTTCCGTAGCTGTGTTCTGAGTGTGCGGCCCGCTGGGCGCAACCGACATTAGCTGTGCCACACGCTCTCTCCCTGTGTGGTTGGCACGTGTCATTCTACTGGAAATGCCTTTTGCAAGGAAAATAACTCTCACGGGGGGAAATTAAAAGCACAATGTACAATAATGCATAGCCTCAACCTCTGACCACCCCCCTTGTCCTGGAAAAGCGAACGCACATCCATAACTGCAGCTACCCTGCTCTCACTCAAGCACAGATATTTCTGGAGTGCCTACTATGTGCCAGGCACCATTCTGGGAGCTAAGGACTCTTCTGTGAACGGAACGGACGAAACTGCCAGCCCTTACGGGGTTGCCAGTCTAGCAGACTCGGCCCCGTGCCCTGCTGCACCTGAGGGACGACCCTGGGCCTCTCATCCCAAGGCCAAAAGTCTCACCAGCAAAGGGGTACAAAGGGCAGCTGTGGCACCCAGTTCTCACCCCGAGGAAGCAGGAAGGCACAGCTTCCCTGGAGTGAAACCTCACTGGGATTCAGGAAACTGGAAAGAGGACCGGAGCTGAGGCCAGACTAAGAGAACAGAGGTACTAATGATGCATGCTACAGACTGAACTGTGATACCTCTTCAATCCCTAAGTGAAAGCCTTCACTGCAGTGTGACTATTTAAAGTATGGAAGTAGCCCCGCCTGGTGTGGCTCAGTTGATTGAGTGCTGGCCTGTGAACCAAAGGGTTGCTGGTTCAATTCCCAGTCAGGGCACGTGCCCAGGTTGCGGACCAGGTCCCCAATGGCGGGGGTGGGGGTGGGGGGGTGGCGTATGAGAGGCAACCACACATCGATGTTTCTCTCTCTCCCTTCCTCTCTCTCTAAAAATAAATAAATAAAATCTTAAAAAAAAAATAAAGTATGGGAGTAATTAAGGTTAAACAAGATCATAAGGGTGAGGCCCTGGTCCTGTAAGTGTCCTTATGAAAGACGCCAGACGGAGAACTCTCTCTCTGTGCCACGTGAGGACACAGTGAGAAGGTGGCCATCTGCAAGTCAGGAGGGGGTCCTTCACCAGGACCATGAACTTCCCAACCCCCAAAACTGTAAGCAAGCAAATTTACATGCTGACTGAATTGGAGAGATTTAGGCTAATCTGGAACTTCCTGAAAGATGGGCGCTGAAATACTATCGGTTGGATGGACAGACTAGAGGATTTTAGATACATGTTCCAGAGCCTTGGTCTTCAACAGTCGTAGTCAATGTCCAGATCACTGACCAGGATTCACACTGTACGTCTTATTAAATGTGAGATTTACATTAAAAAAAAATAAATAAAAATAAACGCTGTTTAAACCATGCGGTCTGGGTATTTTGTCATGGTGGCCTGAGCGGAGACACCGTGATGAACCTCCACCATCAGGAGACCTTCCCGTAGCCCTGCAGGGGACTTGGGTCACACAAAACACATCCAGGAGGCAACAGATGGAGTCCGAATTCCATGTCTGATTCCCCATTCAGACACCGCTACAGAAAGATGAGATGAGGTCAGCTTACACTCGTTTCTACCAATGACGCCGAAGGCCATCCTGAAAGTCCTCCTCTGCTTCAGACACTTCTCCACCCACCAGCAGTCGCGGCCCTCGGAAAACTCCCTAGCTTGCTTTATCTTAAGGGCGATGCAGAAGCATTAAAAGAAATTAAACTAGCATTTTGCTGCTCCTCAGGTATAACTAACCGCTTTCTCTAGGCTGCTGGCTCTGACATCTATTTGGGTTAGAGAGCACTTCACACGAAAAGGTGTCTGCAAAGCATCATCAATAGTGATACACCAAATTCTATCACATGAACTTGGGATAACGTCACTAGTTCCAAATACTACACGATCCCAGGAATAGAAGGCTCCATGTTCAAAGAGTAACAAGACAATTGTAAGGAAACTCCATTCCCAAATTTTTCGGCTACTACTTGCTATTGGTTTATCCATTTTGTCTCACCAGCTTTCAGCGGCAAACAATAGAACATGAAAGTTTAAGAAAATTTTTCAAGGGGGGGGAACCCTCTTAAAATTGAGGGCATTTTATTATCATCTCTTTTTGTTCTAACTAGAAAGAAACTGTCGTTTTTAAGGTCTCCCTCTGAAACCCAGTTTGAGAACCACTGCGTGATGTGAAAGGCTGTTCGCAAGCAGTTCTACCGAACCTACAGAACACGGGACAAGGAGTTGTCAGCTCCCAGTCCAAGAGTCCTGATGGCGCTCGGACCAGGTAAGAACTTCCCAGATCAGAGACAGAGGAGACGACTCGGCGGACCCGTGCGCTGGTTCCCCACTTACAACTCGTCCTGGATGTTGTCCGTCAGCTTGAACAGCTGCCCCTGCCCTTCCGCCTGGCTCTCCGAATAGCGGGGCAGCAGCCCCTGCGGCCCCGTGCAGCAGCGCGGCTTCCGCACCCTCTGCGCTTGAGTCCTGGACGGGCACGTGGACAGAAAGCAAAGAAGTTCGGTGTTAGATTAAAACGATTTCCCCACCTCATCTGAGACAACAGCACCACTTCCAACAAGCCCACTCTAAACTTAGGGAGCAGGATGAAAGCACAGGATTAGCTGTGGACGTGTGATAAGACTGGGGTAAACACGCTGGTTTTGAATTAGAACCTTGCCTTTTGCTGTTTTCTAGCTGTGGGATCGGGGACCAGCCAGTTAACCTTTTCAACCCTTGGTTCCAGCGTTCTCTGTAACATGGGACGCTGACACCTACCTCGTAGGGCTGCTCTTAAGATCAAATCAAATAACACCTGCCAAGCCTGAGCTTGACAGATGTGGCTGTCCCCCAAGGGTGGGCACACCTGTCGTGGGTGCTCTCACTGGACTTCCCATTAGCCAAACCCCACTTTCCTAGCATGTCTTCAGGAGAGCATCTCTGGACTTGCGGAGGGTTGGGAAGGAGAGTGAGGGGCCCTGGGCACACAGAAGGTGCACACCCAGCTTCTGGACGTCTGCTAAGATGAGCTTGGCTGCCTGGGCCCAGGGTGAGGGGACCCCGGGACGGGGCCCGGGCCGCAGCCCGCGGTCTGCAGCGGCTCTGACTCGAGCCACCCGGCTGCCGGCTGCCCGAAGGAATCTGCTTTGCTATGGCTTTCGGCGTAGGCTGCTGTTGTCTTTGTCCACAGACCGCATGCGGGATAATTGATAAGTGCTTTTTGGTGTTTTCCTAGAAACAGGAGTCCGTATTTGTCTTGGAAAGGCTGTGCATATTTCAGATGACTGATAAGAGTGTGCTGGGTCTGTCCTCGGCCTTGTACTTGCTGTACTTTTCATTATTTGTTCCTGGATTCCACTGGAGCAAAACACCCCTTGTTAGACACATCCAGAAGAGAGGGGCAGGCTCAGCACTGAGTCAGTGCCTCACAGTCAGGCCCTGACCGTAGTGTGGGGGCTTACTCACAAGGGCGACAAGTGCACTGGGGGGACAATCAGGGTGATGACACAGACAGAAAGTCAGCAAGCTGCCACAGGACGTGCAACGGTTAGCTGCAAGACTAGGGCAACAGCAGACTCCTGGACCCCAGCCAGCACTCTGCTCACCAGGCGGGATGTCTGAAGCCCCACACCTGGGCGATGTTTGCTCTGTGCCGGAAAGCCAGAAATCCTGTGACAAATTTTTACAGTTCAGTCATAAGAGTGCCCTGAGTACTACTAATTGTGCTCTTCAAGGGTGACGTTAGGAGACAGTAAGGAAGTCTCCACGACCTGCACTCAAGGGATGGGTGAAAAATAATCCTATTTGTTTTACATACTCACGCACTCCCACCAGGCAGAGCCTCAGTTCCTCCTTCATGAAGACCTAGGCGCCCTGTCGGCTGCGGAGTGCAGGGTGGGGCAGTATGGAGGCTGGCATGGGCGCCAGTGGAAAGGCGGAGCTGCCGGGGTGACACCGGCCAACCAGTGCAAGGAAGGAAACTGGGGTGGCAGCGAGGTGGGTTTTCTGGGCAGCAGAACCCTGTCCTGTCCCCTGCCTAGTGAAACGTCCACTGCCTTTCCACACACGGCCTGGGGCAGCCTAGTCAAGGGTCTTTTCCCCCAGGCGGTCCTACCACCCTGCCCCCTAGGGAGCTCCTGGGAGAGGGCTGGCCTATCGTGGCAGAAGCCCAAAGGCCCCCTCCCCCCCCAAGAGGGATGTGACGGGGCCTGTTCCTCACGGCTTTTCAACACCCTCCCCAACCTACTGGGAGGTCCGTAGGCTAAGTTTCCATACATATCTCTAATCCAGCTATTCCTCCATCTCTGCCATCACTAACAAATGATCTCTGGATTTGGAATGGGTTATTACAAGAACCTTGTAACTTATTCCTCTATTTCCACCCTTGTCCATTCTCCACATAGCAACGTGAATGACCCTTTCAAAACACCACTGAGATCAGGTCGGTCACGCGCTCAAAACACATTAGCTCCCCATCTCGGCTCCCCTTTGGGAATGCAAGCGCCATGGGAAGGGGATTTTGTTTCGTCCCCTGCTGCCCTGAAAACGAGGACCGTGCGTGATTCGTGGTAGAGAAGCGGTACACACTAGATGAATGGACGAATGCGTGTACTCGCAGGTGGGGGCAGGTGTAAGGGCCATTGTGACCACGGCGCGAAAAGGAGGGAACCGTGGGGGAGAGCTCGCAGACGACAGTCTGAGCTTTGAAGTCAACAAAGGCGAGGCAAAACCAGAGGCAGCTGGGACCCCGACCTCCTGACGGAAGGGCCAGGGGTGGGTCTGCCCAGCTCACTGCCCGTCCAAGCGAAGGAAGGGGCTTGGAGGCAACGTCCTGGGATCCCGCCTGGGCCGGCCCACGTACTTCCCGCCGAAGAACCCATCTTTTCATCAGTGCTGTGCGTGGGAGAAACACGCTACCGAGGGGGAGCACTTAAAACGAATGAGCGCCACACGTCTCTGACAGGGTCCCGAGATGCCAGGGCGGCCGAGGAAAGGCCGCCTGTTTCTGGATCGGAGCCCTTGGAAGCCACCCCGTGTCATGAGGACGGACCGTTGGGAAGGTAAGTAAGTGTGCCCTGTGCTGTCACCTCACCGAACAGCTTCTTGGGGCTGCCGGCCATTTCTTGACTCAGTGACCTCCCCCAGCACCTCCCCCAAATTTCGCTGACCCAACCTCACCCCCGTTCCCAACATGTCATCTTCTGACTTGCGGACGGCAAACCCGGCCAAACACAGGGAGCACAAAGGCAGAGCGGCCCCCGGGGTCTACACTGCCCACCCGTGCTGCTCTTCTGTTCTCCCAGCAGACCTCGCCGACGGAGGGGCACGCCCGGCACTCCAGGCCCGTTTTTCACGACGTAGAAGAAAAGAGAGCGTAAGTTCACTTCTTTTTTTTTTTTAAACTATATTTTATTGATTATGCTGTTACAGTTGTCCCACTTCCCCTCCCTTCTTGCCCCCCACCCCCTTACCCCCCCTTTCCCCACCTTTAGTTTTGTCCATAGGTCATACACATAAGTCCTTCTGCTTCTGCACTTCCTATACTATTCTTAACCTCCCCTTGTCTGTTGTCTACCTACCATTTATGCTACCTGTTCTGTGCCCCATTCCCACCCTCTCCCCCAACCACTCCCCTGTTTATGTTCCTCCATACCTTATATAACTCCCTTTAATATGTCATACAATAAAGGCTGGGTGGTGATGAACTTCTTGAACTTGACATTATCTGAGAAGCACTTTATCTGCCCTTCCATTCTAAATGAAAACTTTGCTGGATAGAGTATTCTTGGATGTAGGTCCTTGCCTTTCATGATTTGGAATACTTCTCTCCAGCCCCTTCTTGCCTGAAAGGTCTCTTTTGAGAAATCAGCTGACAGTCATATGAAAATTCCTTTGTAGGTAACTGTCTCCTTTTCTCTGGCTGCTTCTAGGATCCTTTCCTTATTTTTGACCTTGGGTAATATAATTATGATGTGTCTTGGTGTGTTCCTCTTTGGGTCCAACCTCTTTGGGACTCTCTGAGCTTCCTGGACTTCCCGAAAGTCTATTTCCTTCACCAGCTTCGGGAAATTCTCCATCATTATGTGTTCAAATAAGTTTTCAATTCCTTGGATTTCTTCTTCTCCTTCTGGCAGCCCTATGATCCGTATGTTGGGCCGTTT